>CAJUYH010001000.1:0-54209 GCA_910591685.1 Galerucella tenella | reverse complement strand
AGAGGCTACTACAATCAGAAGAATCCGAATCAGTCATACCAAACTCTCACACGGATATCTGATGTCTTCAGGAAATCGTCCCGTTTGCCATAGCTGTAACGATATTGTGACCGTTAAGCACATACTGACGGACTGCAAACAATTTGCTGCTATATACAAACAACTTGATCTTAGGCCCAACCTCAAGGAAATGCTTCACTGCCCTACCGAAATCAAGAAAGTCTTACAGTTCCTGAAAGCTACCAATCTATACTGTAAAATCTAATTTAAATATTTGTAAAAATTATGTAAATATTTGTATTTATTTTTTCTGTGCCAATGACCAGCGCTGTCGAGGCACGTTAAGCAAAAATAAATAAAAAAAAAAAAGAAAAACTTTCAATAAAATCATATTCTAAAATATCGATTCTAAGTACTTGGACATAACTTTAAAACACTTTAAAGTACGGTATGCGCCAAAATAAACAGTACCGAAACAGAGAGTGCTGTGGAGTTGTTTATGTAATATGGATTTGTCATATTTGACTTAATTGTCATTAGTTGATATATTAATAGTACGCTGCAGTTAAATTTGATTTAAAAATGGTTCTAACAACGGAAGAAAAAGTTTTTTTTGGTAGAGCATTATTTTCGTTCATACGGAAAAGGTCGTAATGATGGTCCAAGCTTAAAACAGGTGTCAATAAAATATCAACAAAAATTTAATAAAGCAGTTAGTGCAGGTAGTGTATTGTGTCAACGTAAAGGTTCTTCAGGTCGTCGAAAAACAGTATGCACTAACGAAAATGAAGGACGTGTTTTTAACCAAGTTGTGCAATCACCTCAAAGAAGTCTTGTAAGAACTGCATGTAAACTCAACATTAGTGAAACGTCTTTACGTCGCATGTTCAAATCAATTGGTGGTTATCCATACCGTATTCAAGTTGGACAACGACTAAATGCTGCGGACAAACGTGCAAGAAAAATTTACTGTGGTCGCATGTTGAGGTTAATTTACGAAGATCCCGAATTTTTGAAAAACATATGGTTTTCAGACGAGAGTCACGTTCATCTTAGCGGCTATATTAATCGACAAACAACCAGATTCCTTGGATTTGAACGTCCTGATGTCATTGTAGAGAAACCACTCCACAGTCTTCGAGTGACCGTTTGGTGCGCGGTATCTGGTCATGGAATGATTGGTCCTTATTTCGTTGAAGATGATAATCAGAATCCACTTACTGTCAACCAAGAGCGTTATAGAGAGAAAAGTATTATACCTTTTGTGAGAGATCTAAATAACTTTTGCCGTGCACGAAATCTACAGTTTCGCACACAATGGTTCCAACAAGATGGTGCAACGAGCCATACAGCTGTGCGCACCTTAGACTTACTCCGTCAGCATTTCGATAATAGAATAATTTCTCGGGGAACAGACTTCGAATATCCTTCTCATTCACCTGATCTGACGCCACCTGACGCATACATTTGGGGCATAATGAAGGACAAAATATTTCACTCGGAAAATCCGCCGGCGAATATTGCCGAACTACGGAAAAGAATACAAAATATTTTTTGGCAGTTACATCAACCACTTTTCATAAATATGTTTATTGACTTACAAAATCGATATGAAGCTTGTTTGCGTCGAAATGCTGAACATTTTGAACACTTACATTACAGAAATTAAAAATTAATTTTTATTATTTTTGGTACTGTTTATTTTGGCGGATACTGTACTTGAAATGTGTGGTAAAATTGAAGTAGGGAACTTGGTAAATTTGGAATTCGACATTGAATACTGTTTATTCACAACCATATATGTAATGCTGTCATTACTAACGTCATTGAAGGTTAGGAAGTGTCATATTACACACCTCTATTTCCCGCCCTGACCTCCGCCCTCATCGATCATTTCCCGCCCTCATCGATCACTTCCCGCCCTCTAAAATAGTGTGATCGTTAATATCGTCTATTTCAGATGAATATTTATTATGTTTAAAAATATATCACAAATATTATATCTATATCAACTATTTTATGACAAACAATAAAAACCAACCATGAACTAAAATACAACAAGTTACCAAATGTGAAATTTTAGGTGTGTTCAGAACGAAACAAAGATTTATTAATTTTGATCGGGATATGATGGTTGTAGATAAAATATTATACAAACCTCGGTAGGAAGTTTCATTTCTGTCTCGAGATAATAGCTGACCTCGACGCTTCGAGTCTCGGTTAACTATCTAATCTCTCGACAGTAATGGAACTCTTCCCACCTCGGTGAGTAATATATTACACTACCACTATATCAACACTTAACACTATCTCACTATAGTTCTCTAATATGATTTTATTTGTTTCGGTGAGAGATCCTCGGAAGGAAGAAATACTCTGCAATCAGGAAACTTTAGGACACATTTGGGACTGGATTGGGAAGCTACGATATTCAAATTGAATTTAAACCCTTATGAAGATTTCTAAATAATCAGAAAATGTGGAAAATCTTATAGTTTAGGACCCAAGCAAATTCATGATTAAATGACAGAAATTGTATATATTTGACAGTTTTCTTGAAATTTGTGGTAAGGAGCTCAGTAAATTTGGAACTTGACATTGAATATTGTTCACACTACCACTATATCAACACTTAAAACTATCTCACGCGCGTTTCGATAACCAAGTTATCTGTTATTTCTTTCAGAGACTGAAATTAAAGTTCAGTCTCTGAACAAGAACTTGCTCGTAACATAGTGTAAAGTGTTGGTATACTCTAAACACTGTTAAAATACTATTTTTTCTACTTCCATACTTCAACACTGTTTAGAGTATACCAACACTTTACAGTATCTTACGAGCGATAACCAAGTTCTTGTTCGGAGATTGAACTTTAATTTCAGTCTCTGAAGAAGATAACAGATAACTTGGTTATCGAAACGCGGCTATCAATCACTATACCAACACTTTGAACTGTTATCTTCTTCAGAGACTGAAATTAAAGTTCAGTCTCTGAACAAGAATTGGTTAGCGCTCGTAACATAGTGTAAAGTGTTGGTACAGGTACTCTAAACAGTGTTTGGTGTTAACTGTGAAAGTATGGGAGTAGAAAAAATAGTATTTGATGGCCATCAACACGCTCGTATCTATTACGACACTCGCCTATTTCTCCAGTATAATTTTGCTACTCGTGTCTTGATAGTCATCATAAAATTCTTATTGCATAAAATACCAATTTTATTTTTTCATTTCAGAAGCTGCCTGACGTTTTCTACAACGTACACAATTTTTGTGTTTTTCCTGCTGTTGATCGGAGCCATAGACGTCCATGGGCAATGCCAAATGACGACGGAGGATGATAACGCAGCGAGTTGGTAGTCCGCCGTATCAAGAAATTTTATTCACGTATTTTTTTTCTATATATTTCCCAAATTTTTGTATTTTTTATGTGTGTGTAACTAGAAAAATTTAAAATTAAAGAGATTGTACCATTATGAAAATTGTTTTCTTCAGCTTGACCGTACCGTACTGACTATCCTAAAAATTTTCCAACTGATGAAGCTATTTTATGAAAATAGATCAAGTGTATGATAGATAACGCTAATTTATAATCACTAGTTCGAGGGTTTGCCAACAGATGGCGCTAATGTCTTATCACTAGTTCGAGGGTTTGCCGATAGATGGCGCTAGTTGTTTTAAGTAATGCGAGAGTTTGCCGATAGGGGGTGCTGATTAAGTTAATAAAATTAGCGCCATCTGGTGGCAAACCCTCCAAGTAGTGATAACCAGTAGCGCCATCTATCGGCAAACCCTCGAACTTTTTTTTGGCCGATAGATGGCGCTAATTCTTATCACTAGTTAGAGGGTTTGCCGATAGATGGCGCTAATGGTTATCACTACTTGGATGGTTTGCCACCAGATGGCGCTAATTTTATTCACTTGATCAGCGCCCCCTATCGGCAAACTCTCGCATTACTCAAAACAACTAGCGCCATCTATCGGCAAACCATCGAACTATTTTTTTGGTCGATAGATGGCGCTAGTTGCTATCACTAGTTCAAGGGGTTTGCCGATAGGGGGCGCTGATTTTATTAACTTAATCAGCGCCCCCTATCGGCCAATTCTCGCATCACTGAAAACAACTAGCGCCATCTATTGGCAAACCCTCGAACTATTTTCTGGATTTTTTTTTTGAAAAGGTTCACCATGGTTGGCGCTATTTACTGCACCCCGATAAATTAATTGTAAATAACACAAAGGAGTTTATCAAATTAGTTTTATTTATAAAAAATGTAAGAATTAAATGGACAAGAGGGAATTTAATAAATTACTACAGTAACTCTAATTGGGGCGGCGCTAAGGATTGATACAACTTCGCTGCTGCTTACAACGTTTGTTTGTGTACAACGCTGTTTGGACGATCCGGTGAAACGCTTCGTCACTTTGACACTTGACATCCTAAAAAAAGGTGAATTAGAGTAAAGTTATAATGGAAGCTTTTTCGGTGGTGCACATCTAGTGCAGAATGTTGAAAATAGGCCTAAATAGGCATCGTGAATGTACCGCCAACCACATTTCACTTGGTTAACCCTGACAATGTTGTGGCAATTACTGATAACAGCCACCGGAATCCTTCTGCACCTATCAACTCCCTATATTTGACTATAAAAGAGAGACTATATGGATAACATATCTCCAAATGCAGAAACCAAGCGCAAAGTGTGACAGACTGCTGGTGAACCTGCATATAACAGTAAATTTCGTACTCCTTTATACCATCCTAAATCCGAATTAAGATTACTGGGACCACCGTAAGGAAGAATTACAACTAACAGTTAACTGTGGTACACAGGTGGTTCAAAAATACTGATACGGATCTAGAACAGAAACATCATTCTGTCTTTGTAACAGTATCTCCAGTGACCTTCTTATGCAATCCTTTGCATCCACAGAACGGTTCCGGTCCTCTCTGGTCTGCCAGTTTGTTACCTGCTATCCCCTCATGACTCCTTACCGTGTAACGCTGAAGTTCAAACTACAAGAAGAGTTTTAGATTTCTAGCGTAATTTACGAAAATAGGTGCATTAGGTTAGGTTAGTCTTTTTTCATTCAAACATTATTGTGGTTTGATTCCCAAAAAATAAGAGAAAAAATAATAAGTAATACCACAAGGAACTTACAGAAGATAGGTTAGGTTAGGTTTGTGGTGAGTGGGTCTATAAGGCCATCCACTGCGACTCGCAAGAGTCTATTGTGGCTCATGGCAAGTCGGATCTTCCGACAGTCCAAGTTTTAGGATAGTGTTTGATTGGCAAAACCTATTGCGATGCCAATTGTAGATTCTGGTCCGATAGAAACGCGTGCAGCACTCTCCCTTGCAAGAGAGTAATTCCATGCCAGAATGGCCAGGGATCCAGACCAGCAACACTTTATTGAGTCTTTTTTGGCAGTCTAAAACCAATTTCGACGTTACACGGCGAGAGCTGAGTGCTTTCAAAGCCGCTTGGCTGTACGAGAAAATTTGTATTGTTGTATGTATGAGATTGGTGCATTAAGACCTCTCCCGATGGGTTTTGAAAGCAAGTGTTACTTCAACAGGCCATTGTTCTGAATCATTGTAGACCAGAAAAGATAGAAATATATACATACAACTTTCTCCAATGTTTACATTCAACACTAAAAAAGGTAGAACGTGTCGCGGGACACACGGTAGGAACTTCAGATCCTTTTGGTGAAATTGTTTTTATTTATTACTTTTCGACGTTGGAACGGTAAGTAAATCACTTACCGACGTGTTAAATTTAGAAACCAGTAAACACAACCTACCGTCCTGACAACCGATGCTGTAAATAAACAAAAAAGATCAATCGCTCAAAAGAAATTATGGAAATAATAGTAAAAATTCATCCGAACAAATTCAAGTAGATCACCAGCACTGCGACTACCAGATTTGCATGGAATTTTGATATAGCATCGGTGGTTCAGTGGTAGAATGCTCGCCTTCCACGCGGGCGACCCGGGTTCAATTCCCGGCAGAAGCATATAAATCGCTGCTTCGTAAACGAGAGAGAGACTCAGGAGAGAGCACACGCACGCAAGCAAGGCACATAACGAGGTATCGTAACATAACGTAACGTAACGTAACGGTCAGATCTTTTGCGTCGCGACTCCCGGTCGCTCAAACATAACCTGACATAAAGAAGTTCCAGAAGTTCCAATAAATCACTCGAAAATGAACTTCTAGATACAGCTAGTGAATTTTAACACATTTACGACAAATACAAAATTGAGTGTATTGCTGAAAACTACAGACTTCGTAGTTGTTCACATCTTAAGACTTCAGCCTTATCACTGTGAACTGTGACCGAATGAAATAGTGTGGTGTAAAGTGGAGCGGTACTTGGTATCTGCCCATCTACAAAGTTACTGTGAAAAGAAGTGAGTTGATTAATCTCATTGCTCCATTAAATGCCGAAAACCAGCGTTAGGGAGATTATACTTTGTATAATATAAATATCCAATTTGGCTTTTCTTGTCAGAGTTTCATTTCCTATGAAATAATTCAACTTGCGAGTCGGTGGTTTAAGCATGTCGTTCAAGAAATCGAGCATAATTAAACGCGGATAGCAAGCAGAATCTCATTAATCAAATTAGGACAATTAGGTTGAAAATCTCTGTTGCAGAAATTTCTATTCAATAGAGTTACATATAAATTATTGATACTTAACTCACTTTGACGCTGATTAATTTGTATGGTTTCAATGACATGAAGACTGTTTCTACGAATACATGGTTCACGTATTTTTATTTTAAATATTCGTGGTATTAAAATTTGAATCTTCTCAAGTAAATAATTGATAAAAAAGCTCCCTATTCGCCGTTTTGGTTGAGGCTGGATAACAAAGCAATAAAAGTCTATTCATTCCATCAAAAAGTAATTTAGATGATAATTTCCTTTTCCTTACCCTTCTTCGTTGCCTTTGTTTTGTAATGTTCATTGAAAAGGTATGGGAAAATTGAAAACCAGAAAATTCGGAATCTAACGCGGTATTTAAAAAAATATTGATGAACTTTTTAAACGCTCAAGCCCTCAAGCTACAATTAGAAAATAGTTTCATAGAATATTATACACCAAGGTGGTGAAGAGCATTTTAAGTTAGGTGATGCAAAAACTGTTTTGACTCCTATTGAAGTTGGTTTAAAACTTAAGCCAACCACTTATGAAAAACCGAATGTACCGTATCTGAATTTAATCGGTTCACTGATGTACTTGGCAGTTCATACAAGACCAGATATATCATTTAGTATTAGTTATTTGAGCCAATTTAATTCAAGTTCCAGTATTGAGCATTATAAACATGTAAAATGGGTATTAAAATACTTAAAATGGACCTTGGACAAAAGTCTAATTTTGAGTAAATCAGATAAAAGTTTGTATGGGTATGTAGATGCAGATTTTTCAAATGATATAAATGATAGGAAATCATATTCAGGATTTGTCCTAAAAATTATTAATGCTCCAATCTTTTGGGAATCCAAGAAACAATCTTGCGTTGCACTTTCCAGTACTGAATCTGAATATATTGCCATTCCTGAAGCATGTGAAGAAGCCATGTTTGTTGGTGGTTTTTCAAAAGAATTTTTTGAGACAAAACCTGTAATTCTTTTCAATGACAGCCAAAGTGCCCAAAAATTGTTGGAAAATCCTGTTTGCCACAACAGAACTAAGCATAGACACTAAGTACCATTTTGTAAGGGAAGTAATTGAGAAAAACTTGGTTGAAATTAAATACATACCTACTGAAAAAATGGTAGCAGATGTTTTAACGAAGGGGCTGCATAATCCTAAGCATACTTTTTGTATGAAAAATATTGGTCTTTATTAATTGCTGGTTTAAGGGGTAGTGTTGTAATAGATATTTATGTAATTAGTTATGAAAAGAGCGATATTGTTCAACAAGCGTAATATTTGCCATAACGAACATTAGCGAGTTCTGCAAATTACGCGTGTTGAACAATGTCGCTCTCTTCATAACGTGTTTACGTACAACGTTTTATCTAATTCCGCGCTTTCATAATATTCAATAAAATCTTCAATTACAATGATAATATTGTAGTGGAATCAAATTAGAATTAGAAGTATTGCTACTATGATGTATTAACCCAGAAAATTGACTTAATTCAAATAACTGTGTCCTGAATAATGTTTTCAATGTTTATAAATCTCAAAATACTATTGAATTAAAATAATGGGTTAATTGTACAGTTTAAATAATGAAATAATTGTCAGTTTTGACAGTACCTACCTAATTAATAAATTATTCTTTGAAACTCATGTGGTATCTCTATGTTGAAACATAACAATTACGTAAAGTTTTTACATAACTACTTTTCATAACTGATATATGAAGGTTATGAAAAATGTGACGTTATCTAACGTCAAGGAGTGACGTGAAGTGTCACATTTGATAGCGGAATTAGATAAAATTACTTAACATAATCCAGCAATTTGGTTTCTATATAGTTTTTTGAAGTTAGTTGTCAACTTGTCAAGAGAGTTGTCCATGTTACTTTCAGATTCAAGTTATTTGTAGTCTTACTAAATGCACAAAAGTCTTTCATTCATTATAGAAGAAACAGATATCAGATATTACAACATTATATAAATTTTTTTCCACTACTAGCCAAATTTAAGACAAAAATTAAAAATAATTCACAAGCGCACCAAGAGAAGCGTTTACTCCGTCGTCTGACTGACAAGTACATTGTCAGTTCTCGATATATTATGAACGTAGGTACTCGTTATGTCATCAGTCATTTTTGGTTTAGCGCGAATTTTAAACTAATGGCTTTTTTATTCAAATAATTGTATCTTGATAGGTAATTTCAAGCAGCAAATATGTTAATAAGAATATCCTGGCCCGGGTATACAAAATTATGTTGCACAAGTTGCACAAAATATTTGAATTTGTCCATTATTGACCTAGGTTAATAATAGAAAAAATTATTAACCACTAATAGAAAAATTCAACTTCTCAGTTGGCTGGAAGAAGCAATAATTGCCAACTTCACAGCTAGTGGTGGCAAAAATATATAAAATATGCGGTTAATAGAAATTTTTACAAATCTCTTATAAAATTTGTATCGTGCGCTTATGATAAAGTCATGACAATGCCGCACTGTGGTGACGTGAGCCCACAAGTTTTGCCCCTACCAAAAATCGTTTTCCCATCTAAGTCAGGTGTAATTTGAAGAACCCTAAAAAGTTCCTGACGGCTTTCAATAAAACATGGAAATAAGCAGAATTTCCATTTCCATTTACTTCTAAAGCTCCATTAAATTCATTTCGAATTTGTCGTATGGGCAATAAAATTTAAATCTCGTACGAAGCAATCAAAATGTTTCCTCCCAAAAAATCATTTAAGCGACAAATTCCTCATAGCATGCTCCGTCTTTTTTTTCTTCTTTGTCGTCTCTATCGACCGTGGAAGTATTCAACTATCGGCTTTTCCTCAACCTTACGCCATCTCAATATCGCTTTTGATGCTTTTATTGTGATGAAGCTTTTCAATGATGTTTCGAAAACGCCCCTACGGCAACACTGTAGCGGGAAATTGAGATTGCTTGACTTTCCTCTAGAAGCGCTGATATAAGATAAAATATCAATCAATATGACTGTATAATTGCTGCTACATAATGTGTCCGTAAAGTAAGTAATAAATTCGATATCTCCCAAGCAAAAATTTGAAAAACATCGTATAAAATACTGAAATCAAATAACTAAAATTAAGCTACTGAAAGCTGACATATAATAAAAGCTTATGAATTTTTTTTCAGTTTAATTACAAGTTTTCAATAAAGCGAAAGTCCAATTTTCAAATAATTTTTCATGTAGCTCTTTTCGACGAGATTCGGGCAATTCCAGCCGGGATTTCTCTGAAATTACGTTTCTGGGAATATTATTCTCTCTGGGAAATGTTTACACTTCCTCTCAGAGTTAGAAAATGGAAATGATTTTCGTAGGAGGTCATATAAATATTTGTCAAGTCAAGTTTTGAAAATTCTCTACGATTTTTTGTTGTCTATGCATTCGAATTCTTGGTGATGATTGAAAACAACAATTTGTATTCAAATAATGACAACTTTAGGGGGTATGTATGTATGTATTTTGGGGTGACATTCACCGAGACCTAAAAGATCTATTGTGCCCCCTTAAGTCTGCAGGCTTCAACTTAGGTAAATTTTCCTCTTCTATCCAGTAATCTCCCAGCTGCTGTGCTCTAGGATTCTGAAGTGCTGTGCAGTTGGAAAGTATGTGGATGAAGGTTTCTTCTTCCATGCCACGAAATCTGTATTCTTCTTCCTCCACTATTTTGAACTTTTTCAGGTGCCCATTCAGGCGACAATGTCGCGTTAGGATCCCTGTTAAAACTCCTAGCGCAGTTTTACTTTGACTTATGCATTCATTTGATCTCAACAGGTTGTAGTCACCTAGAAGAGTCTTTGATTGTATAAGCCCTACTGGATCTTTCCAATGGTCTCTTTTTCTCGGCTTCACCTATTTCTTCAAATATTACATTGGGGCTGATTCCGCAAAAGGGTTCAGGCCCCCAGAAAGGTATTTCAGTCCCCCTCTTTGCTAGTTCATCTACTATTTCATTTCCTTCTATTCCAGTGTGTCCTGGAATCCTATATTGTTCTCGCCAAGTTCATAGAGTTTGTCTAGACATTCTCACGCCATTTTGGAACTAATTACACAAAAGCTCGGTGCTTTAATGGCTGCTTGACTATCCTACATTATAATAATCCTTTGTCTTATGTATCCTTTATCAATATTCAACTGAGCGCACTTTCTTATGGCGTGGATTTCAGCTTGAAAGATACTTGGGGTTTTTCCCAAGCTTTCCAAGAGTTTGGTTCCTGGCCCGAACACTTCTATCCCAGTTCCTTCTATTGTTTTTGAGCCTAATTTAAGGGGGTATAATCAATATCCCTGTTAGTATCCTGTTTTGACCTCCCAGTACATAAGATCTGAAAGTTAATTGGCTTTCCCGACTTGAGTTTCATTTCGGTTAATTGACACACCAGAGACAGTTTGTGTTTTCTTAACATTACTATTTAAGCTTGTTCCACTGAGGAGAATTCTTAATTCACTTACAAATTCTCAGATGAGAAAATGCATTCTCAGTCGTTCATTTTATTAAGACTCTGAAAAAATTTTCTTGCAACTTTTATTTTTACAGCCAAAATGAGTTTTCTGTTGTATCCAGATAGAGCACACGTTATTTGTTGAATAAATAAAATGAAATAAGTTAAAAATTACGTTGACTATGATAGTATTTTATATAAATGAAAAAACATCAATAGAGGAGTTCAGTCGAAGGTCAGTGTGGCCAACAAAAAGTGGTTTTTTCTGACAAGAATTCCAGTTAAGGTCTACCCTTCAAAACATAATATTTTTGCATGTTTTTCATCATTGCGAACATCTATATTACTTAATTAAAATAATGAAAACACTCCCGAAGAGTGAATGTTGAAATATAAAACGACTTTTTAGCTGAATACTCAACATATCGGTGGCCAATAATTCTAGGAACTTTTGCCATGTCACCATTTCATTTCTGTTATCTGTCACTAGTTATGTCAGATGTCAGTGGAAAAGTAATTAGAAGAATAGAGATATTAGACCAGGGTCGATAATTTTTGAAACAAAAAAAAATTATAGTAGGATGAAACCCATTATAGAAGGAGGGGAATATGATATAATTGAGGAAAAAAATAAATTACGGGCGATCCAAGTTCGGGAAGTGGGAGGGGGAGAGTTTTTAAGGGTGAAAAATGGTTTATCTCGATTTCTGGCAAAACTACAAGTCCTACGGAAAAAAGTTGAATGGCAAAGTTGTGAGTAATAAAAAGCTCTACAACTTTTGTATCCATAATTTTTACACATAACCTCAATATTTATGTGAAAAGCTCAAATAACCAAGTTTTTGGTTTTTTATTTTTATCTTTTTCAAAAAAAGTATCTTTTTCACGAAATTTCGTGAAAACTTACCTTATTATGTCCCAAATACACTGTAATTTATTTGATTTAAAATACTTTTTTTTTCACCCTATTTTGACTCAATATCAAAAAAGCACCCTAATTTTCAATCGAAAATTCTCGCGTCAAAATATCAGCTTTTTTCAAAAAGTCGGTGGGCTTTTTGTTCGTTGAAATATCTACTTTCTGATAGTCTGAAAAAAATATACATCTCCATGGTAAATGTTCTCAGAAATTGCAAAAAATGAAAAAAACTCAAATTCGAAGTTTTTTTTTATCACTGTACAATTTCATCGAAAAAATGTGATTGCTGCAATTTTGTCGAGTTAAAAAGTTTATCCACTAAATTCGAATTACAATCATTTCATAGAAAATCTCATAAAATGTGAATATACATGTAAATCGTACTATTGAATTTAGATAGTTCACTTTGATTACATTAATCTTGACATTTATAAATACACTATCTTGAATTCTAATCACCTATCCATTAATTTTTGTTTCTTTGATGGAATTTCTTCGTTAGACTCGACAAACCTTTCCAACTCTAGTTGATCTTCGAAATCTTCAAGACCTTTTTCGTCTCCAATGTTATTTCCAATCTGCATTGGTTCTTCATCCACAATTTCATCTGAATCATTTACTTCTTCGTTGGTTTTTTCTTCCATATTGGAGCAATTTTCAGAACCATGACAATTTGTACATAAATTTGTGAATTTTAAACCATGTTTTCGGCAGTCACATTCCAAACTGTTACACCCAGCTTCACAGCTGCAGCAAATAGTTTTGAGCAATACTTCCGAAATTAAATCCTTTTCTGTAAATTTGGTCATAATGCCACGTTGATGTTTCTTCCAGCTTCTATCTGTTGTTGTCAATTCGTTGCCTAACCAAGTTTGAAGCTGATAATATGCCCTGTAACAATGCTGTTCTGCTGCTCCTTCAGTGGGTGAGAGGTTTGCCAAAATGAAGAGTGATTTAATTTTTGCCAATTGATTTTTTTGGAACCTTGATTGACTAATAAATAGTCATCAACAAATATTATTAAAAGAAGATTCTACAACTTTTTCATAATATTGTTGATATCTTATTAAATGTTAACTTCATTATAACTTATTTGTTTGTTAATTATAGTAGTGTATTTCGATTAGAAATTTTTTCGTCTATCCATGTAACATGGAATCTTACGTTTTTTGAGTAATTGAAATCTAAACTTTAATAAATAGCTCAAAATTGTACATAGTGATTAAAAAAAATCGAATTTGAGTTTTTTTGATTTTTGGCATTTTCTGAGAATATTTACCATTGAGATGTATATTTTTTTCAGACTATCAGAAAGTAGAGATTTCAACGAACAAAAAGCCCACCGACTTTTTGGAAAAAGCTGATATTTTGACGCGAGAATTTTCGATTGAAAATTAGGGTGCTTTTTTTATACCAAGTCAAAATAGGGTGAAAAAAAAAGTATTTCGAATCAAATAAATTACAGTGTATTGGGGACATAATAAGGTAAGTTTTCACAAAATTTCGTAAAAAAAATATTTTTTTTGAAAAAGATAAAAATAAAAAACCAAAAACTTGGTTATTTGAGCTTTTCACATAAATTTTGAGGTTATGTGTAAAAATTATGGATACAAAAGTTGTAGAGCTTTTTATTACTCACAACTTTGCCATTCAACTTTTTTCCGTAGGACTTGTAGTTTTGCCGGAAATCGAGATAAACCATTTTTTACCCTTAAAAACTCACCCCCTCCCACTTCCCGAACTCGGATCGCCCGTAATTTATTTTTTTCTTCAATTATATCATATTCCCCTCTTTTTCTAATGGGTTTTATCCTACTATTATTTTTTTGCACTTTTTACTGTTTTTGAAGGCTGCGGCACTGGTCTATATAACTAGAAATGCTAATAGAATCTAATCGAAAATGGACATACACAATTAAACGAATATCAACAAAAATAAAAATAACTGACATTTGACATAACCAGTGACAGAATAACAGAAATTAAATGGTGACATGCCAAAAGTTCCTAGAATTATTGGCCACCGATATGTTGAGTATTCAGCTAAAAAGACATTTTAAATTTCAAGATATGCGCTTCGGGGGTGTATTCATAATTTTAATAAAGCAATATAGATGTTCGCAATGATGAAAAACATGCAAAAATCTGTCTTGAAGGGTAGACCTTAACTGTCATTCTTGTCAGAAAAAACCACTTTTTGGCCACACTGATCTTAGACTGAAATCCTCTATTGTGAAAGTTCCTTTTTAACTTTAAATTATGTCAACATGAACCCAGAAAGCAGCAGAAACTATAGACTTCAAATTCACCTTTTTTTCTACACACCCAGTAGAATATCATTGGGAACTCTGGACGTTTATGTCACACATTTGAGACAAGTTAAAACCACCGACAGATTTCAAATTAAAACTTGAAAAAATAAAAACCAACTAAACGAGAAAAATGTTCCGTAGAAGAGTATTAATTGACCCTGTCGTTACCGCCAATAGCCAGGAACTTTAAAGAATTTGTTGGTTGATAAAAGAGAATGTAGTTTTTTTACAGTGAAAACTTCAAGAACATATTAAAAGTTGAAAGCTTCAAGTATTAATTAAAAGAAACTGAAAAAAGTACGGAAACTTTTTATAAAATTCGATATTTAGATACTCGACCTTTTTCGACAAATAAAAATGAGATGATTTGTTACTGTAGGCACTAAGAACTTCCTTAAATAAACCTTCCGAAATAATCCTCTCATTTCCAATTTCAACCGCGACATAAATAGCAAACTTTACCCTCGAAAGTAGAATACATTTTTTCTTGCGAAAACTTTTTGTAAATGTTTTTGAAGAGTATAAAATATTTCCAAGAAACTTCTTGGTCGACTTGAAAATATTTGTTGAAACTGAAGTAACTACCAGGATTTGAGAGCCTCTGAATTTTCATGTGCATTGTAATAAAAATGGCGAAGCAACTGTCATGAATATTCATACCTAAACAGTATAATATTTGCGTGAATATTTATGAGCATTTACATTGTCGTTTGTCGCGCCGCTACTGATATATAACATAAAGGCGAGTTCTCACTAGTCGATTTTAGTTGAACGATTTTTATTGATCAACTAAAATCGAAAGAAAATCCCTGTGTGAACCTTCATTTCAATTTTTGTTGAACGATTGATTCCATTTCTACTTTTATCGTTCAAGTCACTGTACGATTTTGATGCGCGATTCATCTTGCTCAGTGTTCAGTTTAGCAAACAAGGAGTCAAATGTTCAGTGTTTATGTTTATGATTATTTTAGTGGTTTTTTCATATATAATACCACGAGAGTGAAAAGTTTGTCGGCAAAATTTCTCGATTGTCATGAAAGTTTGTTGCTTGGCAATTTTGCGAATGACATTTTTAACAAAACCACGAGCCGTCAGGCGAGTGATTTTGGATTGAATGTCATGAGCAAAATTACCTAAAAGCAACAAACTTTCATGACAATCGAAAAATTTTACCTTACAAAAAATTTAAAAGAGTGGTATTCGACATGACTATTTCACGAGAGAAAAATTAAAAAATCATATGTTTAAACGTTTTATTTATTGCAAACTTCAATTATACAAAGCCAAAAAAATAATAACATTATGAAAAAAAAAATACTTATTTATGTAAAAAGTACAATTATTATAATTGTACGTTGTAGCGTTATTTTGGGGATTGTTTTGCATCATAACCTGTGATGAATTTAAGTTAGAAACTGAGGATTTCTTTACTTTATTTTTATTTTCTCGAAGGTTCTCTATAAGCTGGAAATGGTGTTCTTCATTTAATTGTAAATATGGTTTCAAAGAATGGGCAGAAGAATGTCCTGTAAGCTTAATTACTTCTTGTTCACCAACTCCTCATTTTGCTAATGCATGCAGATATTGCAGAAGCTCTATGTAAATGATTGGTTATTTTTATTTTTTTTTGTGTCTATACCAATTGATTCTGCCGATATTTTCGTCCACTTTGAAATTGTATTAATTCTCAATGGTGAATTTTTGTACCATATTCCTTTCTCCCAATTTGGATGTACTGTTAAAAATAATCTTGTTTTTAGATAAGGATTGGATTCTCTTTTTTCAATAATTTTTAAAAATAAACGAACGGGACACAAATTGTTGTTAGCATTATTTCTCACCAGCCACTTACTGCCAGATAAAGATTTTGATCCTCCTTGTGTGGTTTTGGAAAAGATTGGATTATATTCTATATACCCTGCCAGTAAAATTACCTTTATTATCATATTCTTTTTTAAAGTAATTAATATAACAATTAGCAGCTTCATTTCCACGCCATGCTAATTCGAACGAACATAAATGAAAAAACATTTTTTGTAACCCATCAGGATTACCTTCAAAATAGCTTTCTACCATTTCCATTAATTCTTCTTTGGTAAACGCGTTAGAACTTCTTTTTCTGGTTTCAGGATCAGCCTGAAGATTTTTACGTTTTGTATCCCTGGCCAATCTAGCAAATTTATAGGTAATATCTTTAAATGGATCAATTTTGATGTTAAATTCTAGAACACATTTTTCCTGAACCATTTAAGCAGTCGTATTCCAAAGTGTTTTCACGCTAGCTTCAGTATAATCAGTTGCATCTCTTTTTTCATGTTAAAACCATAATCTTCAAAAAATTTTGCTATAACTTGTTCAGAAGTATCCTTTTCTAACGTATAATTACGTGCGTCCAGAAACATTCTAAACTGTTCCCACGCAGACTTTTTTTTCTTCATTGTATTTCGCGGTATACTTTGCTTAATTGTACTCTCTATTTCATTTATTGAATTATTTCCAAATCTTGTATTATTCATGTTAATAATACTTATTTGAATTTTTGAAACAGTTTTAATAATTTTTAGACAGTTAAATGAATAAATAAACAACTTAGTTTCCTTAGAAACCACTAACAAAGATTTTATATTGAATTTTATCACAGAGTGATATAATTTTATACACATAGATTTGATATATTAAACGTCAAAAAATTGCCGCGACAAGACAAAAATTGCCAGTTCATAACCTTCAAATTTTGTCAGTTATCAATTTACTCTAGTGAAATAGTCAGAGAAAAATACTTATTTTAAAGTACACACTTAATTTTGTTGAGTTTTCGTCGCACTTCGCCAACTTCATCAGAACAAAACTTAAAAAATAATATCTAAAAACTCCATTATATAAAAAATACAGAATACTTTCATAAAAACACGTTTAAATTTTGATTATTTCATCAAGCTAGATCCAGGTTTACACCGAAGTTGATGACAAAAAGTTAATTAACTTTTGTTATCAACCGGCAGTTAATAACAAAAGTTATTAACAAATTATTTTGTACTTTAGTTTTTGTTAAAAACATATGTTTAAAACATCCCTCCGCCATCTTGTATCAACGATCATGCACAGCCAGCAGTTGTAGATGAGACAGTGGTACGAGAGGATGACGTGGTTCTCGCTGCAGCTGCGTGCGTTGTTTTGGCTACCGCTACTCAAAGGAGACGTAGGAGATACTGGGTGAAACCGTCACTCAGAGCAAGGACTTGGTACAGTGGGAGTGATATGTTAAATGATCTGCAAGAAGACGATCGTGACCCTCCTTCAGGCGAGTTAAGGTGCGATGGAAGCATCAAGAATTTCCTCCGCGTGACCAGCGGTGATGTTGAGTGGTTGATCGGAATAGTGGGGCACAGAATTGGGAAACAGGACACCCACTTCAGAAAAGCCATTCCAGTGAAAGAAAGATTAGCGGTCACCTTGCGGTTTTTAGCTACAGAGGACTCGTTTACAAGTTTAGGATATTTATTTAAAATATCAAAATCAACAATTTCATTGATGGTTCGCGGGGAAGAGAGGGTCCTTTTATTAACAAAGGTTAACGCGCTAAAAGAGACCATTAACTTTTGTTATTAACATTTTGTTAAAAACATAACACATTTCCTTTGATCTTTACCTACTCTGGATAACATAAATCTTGTGAATAAAAAGGAATTTTCTGTTAAAAACACGAGTTATTAACGTTTGTTAAAGGTATTTTTTCGCGAGATCCCGTTGATATAACGGGAACTGTTATTCAGTTCCCACTGCAATTTTGCGATTGAACGGTAATAGGGGAGTATGTTGATGACGTAATTTTGACGCAATAAGTTATAAAACGGGATCTCTTTTAGTTCCCGCATCTAGGAGTATGGTTACTGGCGGTTATAGAAATTTAATTGACAGGAGTGACATTTGAAAATTAATAAAACATTAATAAAAAATGTTGATCATTGTGCAACATAACAGCTATGATAGTAACTGCGAAAAAGTGTTAATTTTCATTCTAAAAAGCTGAAAAAACACCGTTTCATTATATTTGTCTAACCAATCCATATGATTCACCCTAGGGTGGAAATAATCATCCGAAACTCGTAGCCTGACTGAACTACGCAACGTTACTTGTGATGACATAACTACGGGAAGGCTAGTATCAAACAAATCGTCAATTATAGTTAAAACTAAAGAAAACATTTTTCAAACGATAGAAACAATTTCTTCTTCTTCTTCTTCTCCAATTTTGTTGGGCTCGGTATTACCATGCACCCAGAATTTGTAACTCGTCACTTTTTATTGAGGTTATGTTTATTTATTATTGTTGTGAAGTTAAATCTATCCGGTTAACCGGTTTATTTCCGCGAGAGATCATGAACGATAACAACCTTTCAAATTTCTTTGGTGGGGGTATAACCGCTCTGTAACCGACTTCACATCAACGGGATCTCGCGAAAAAATACCTTATAAGAGACATTTTTGGACAATTCTGTTAAGTTAATAACTTTTTGTTAAAAACACATGTTATTAACTCCGGTGTAAACCCGGCTTAATGTCACAATTGAAATTGACAAATAAAATGTTTATAAATTTGTGTTGGTGAATAGCAATTTTGAAGGTGGTATTTAATTGTCCGTTTGTTCATTGATTGATGTCAATTTCTGCGTAAATGTTTGGACTAGTATTAGTTACAGCTTCAAGCAAAATAATATATCTTTTTTAAAAATTTCCCAGTGTACTTCAGAAAGAAATTCTTGAAATTTTTTCCTTCTCAAAATCCATTTTCGAACCCAAATATTACGTTTGGCTCGTTTCTTCCTACATTCTGATAACATATTTCTCAGTTCTGTAATAATTAATTCGCAAATGAACCCAACACCCGCACGGACAACCTCGTTAGTCACCATTTTGCATTCAACTATCGGTTCCACATTCGTTGAAACATGAGAACCAAAAATTGATTCGATTTTAGTTGATCAATAAAAATCGTTCAACTGAAATCGACTAGCGAGAACGCGCCTTAATGGAATTAATAATAGGGTGAAATTCATAGTCGATACTTGAGGGTCACTCATACTCAAACTCGACTTAGTTTGAGTATAGCTCGAGGCGACTTTTCATATCCACAGTCATTACTCAAGTAATACTTCAATTTGAGTGAAGAAAGTTTGGCATCAATGTTTTTGGTTGCGTTTGGTTAACAATTGTGATTTTTGAATGTCCTTTAACGTTCATCTGAGACATCTGACATCTGTTGCATTGCATTCATATTCTAATTTGTATTCAGTTCGTGTATTAGCCCTCTGCAAGTATTTAATACTCAGTTTAGCTCTTTACCGTTAATAGATAATTTTAGATACTTATTTAAAATTTTTATAGTAGCTGATATTATTTCAAAAGTTCATTATTTCTTAGAAAAATAGAAAACAAGAGAAGTCTCTATTCGTCCAGCAAAAAACTAGCCTTAAGTGAGCTGGTTCGTAAATATTCTTTTATAGAAAGTAAAAAAACTGATTGTGCTAGCTTAGCTGGAAAGGAAAAGGCAAGGGTGTCACTGGCACACGAGTTTAATTCAAGTGGAGAGCATTGTTTCATTTAAAAAATGAATTAATCTAATAATTTTGCTTTTTACCACACCAATGTGATTACTAACCTAGGTAAATGATAAACGTAAGCATTATCATCATCTATATAGTTTACAAAATCAATAAAATCATCCATTATACTAATTTCCTTGAAAAATTTTAAACTATAACAACCAAACAAAATTTTGATATCGGAAAATGACAGTACGTGGTTTATAGGTTAGAAATCTTCACTCAAGGGAGCTGGAACCTGTACTCATATTTCACTTAAGTTACACTTAAACTCAACCTCACTTTTCGCCTGATAAATGTCTCTGCATACAATAAGGATGAGTGAAGTATGAGTGACCCTCAAGTGTCGACTATGAATTTCACCCTTAGTCTAAATACGATCACAGTAGAACTCATCAAATTTGAATCAAT
Source organism: Galerucella tenella (assembly GCA_910591685.1). Taxonomy (NCBI): domain Eukaryota; kingdom Metazoa; phylum Arthropoda; class Insecta; order Coleoptera; family Chrysomelidae; genus Galerucella; species Galerucella tenella. Next base: position 33,837 of record CAJUYH010001000.1, on the reverse strand, counting down.
CGATTTCTAAAGGGAAATTTCATAACCCAGATTAATTATTCTGAGCAAGCTCTCTTGTTAAATAAATGTAGAGCTCTAGTTTAAAGTTAAGTTATTCAACTTAAACACGACTGTATACTCAATTCCAAGATATTTTGTTTCAACTTAACACCAGCATGATTAATTTAAGACCAAAACCTACAGCACAGTGTCGTACACGATTATTCAAAAAGCGATTATTTTCCAACTAAAATATTTGGCTGGTTAGTTGAATCTAGTTTTATCATTTCAATTTTACTGTCTACGGATCTGTTACTGTTAACTGTACAATGAGAAGGTATATTGAATCCTTAAGACCAAATAGCGAGTCAACGAAATATTTTGAAATGTACTTTAACGAGTTTCAAATACTGAACAGCCCCTCGAAAACATTCCCGACGAAAACGACAGGAAAAAAAACAAGGAAACCTAATCTCGATTCTTCTAGGAGGAAGAAAAACACGTTATTCAATATTCTGGGAAAGCACAAACAAGATATTAATTTTCGATTTTTTTTTCAGATGGATTTTGCCAATGTGCTCAGTAACTGGGACATATTTAAACATACAGGGAATATTGAAATGATGATCTATTAATTTTCTATAAAAAATTTTATGAAGTAAATAAGAATTGGCAAAAATATAGGTATAGTCTGTTCATACATATAATCAAGTAACTAACTAGATCATTATTAAAGTTACTGGGATAAAGGAACTGGGATAGAAGTGCTCGGGCCAGGAACCAAACACTGAAAGCTTAGGAAAAACCCCAAGTATGGAAATCCACGCCCAGTTCAATATTGATAAAGGATACAGAAGACAAAGTATTATGATAATGTCGGATAGTCAAGCAGCCATTAAAGCACTGAGCTCTTGTTTAATCAGTTCCAAAATGGTGTGGGGATACCTAGACAAACTCAATGAACTAGGCGAGAACAACATAGTCACCTTACTATGGATTCCATGACACACTGGAATAGAAGGAAATGAAATAGCAGATGAACTAGCAAAGAGGGGTACTGATATATCTTTCAGGGGGCCTGAACCTTTTGTGGAATCAGCCCCAATAGGTAAAGCCAAGAAAAAGAGAAGATCTGAGCATTGGAAAGATCTAGTAGGGCTTATACAATCAAAGACTCTTTTGAGTAACTACAACCTGTTGGGATCAAATGCATAAGTCCAAATAAAACTGCGCTAAGAGTTTTAACAGGGATCCTAACTGGACATTGTCGCCTGCATGGGCACCTGAAAAAGCTCAAAATAGTGGAGGAAGAGGAATGTAGATTTTGTGGCATGGAAGAAGAAACCTCCATCCACATACTTTCCAACTGCAAAGCACTTCAGAATCCTAGAGCACATCACTGGATAGAAGAGGAACATTTACCTATGTTGAAGCCTGCAGATATCCTTAAATTCCTCCGGGAAATGGGACTAAAGGAGCTACTAGTTTCTGAGACTCTCCTCAGAAACTAAGTAGAAGTATGGGGGCACAATAGATCTTTTAGGTCTCAGTGAATGTCACCCCAAAATACATACATACATGGAATTTTGGACTAACTGGGGAAGCAAGGCGCAGCAGTGGTGTGTTGAATATCACAAACTACATTACTGACGCTGTAACACAGCAATAGATTGTTAAAAAACTGTAAAGAATCAGTTAATAGGACGGCAAGGGACAACAAAGTAGTGTCTCTAATTTGGGTGAATGAAGGATTGCAGGTAATGAATTCCATAGAGATGGGAGTTTAGGATTGCGTCATAGTAGACCTTGTAACCAATTGATCACCTCATCAAATCTAATTTAAGCTTGGTTCAAGTTATCAAAGTCAACATTGTTTTTTGGTCTTAGTGTATTCTCATTAATTTTGGCTTGCAAATTCAAATTTTCCACCCGTTTTGTGTAAGGTTTTTGTGCATCTAAATTGAAAAAAAAACACCGCCTGTTCGTTCTTTATTCCTTCCGCCTCGATCGTGAAAAATGACCTAAATTTTCTTGTATTCCAAGCAGTTGGATGGGAAAAAACTTTAACCTTTGTAAGATTAATTACGTACCACTTTATGACTTTATCTTGATTGAAACTGGATCGTATGCATCAATCTAATATTTCGATTTAGTGTCGAACAGCAAAAGTGAGACTATTTGTTAATAAAAACGATGTATCGTAAGGATTTATTATCAAAATTCCAATTTCAGATAAAATGATTGTCTCGTTTATCATTTCAGCTTGAGTTATCGACTGACATTGCATAACGTGCATAAATATTAAGGAAGATTTTAAGTAAAAAGTTTGAGAACGATTTTTGAATCTCATTTTAGTCGGAGAGCTGGTAACGCACGTTTCTTGAAGTGTTTTATGCACCTTGAATTTTTTTTTATTTAAAGTATATTGTATGGGAATACAATTCAATTATTTTATCTTCTCTTTCCTTTGGAATTGGTATATGGGGTCTACGTTACACTGATATTATAGAGCGCGTACAGATAAACTTTTTCAAAAAACTTCCAAGTCTGTCAAAGAATACCCCAGATTACATTGTACGCTTGGAAACATGTTCCGATCATTTGTCAATGGTTGTTTTCAAACATGCCTTACTTTGGATGAACAAACTGAAAGAAATGGACTCTTCAAGACTTTCAAAAATTTGCTTCAATCGACTTGCTCAGTTAGAATCTGATAATAATTCAAAGTATAATTGGGTGACGCAACTCTAAGAATTGTTTATTTATGCGCAATGTGAGTGTCTATGGGAAAATTATTTAAGTACAAATGTACGCAGTTTAGATAGACTTATTCTAGACAAATTGCGAAAACGCCTGCTTGATAGTGACATGAACAAAAAGGTTGCTTCTAGTTACTCTTTACTATACTCACACTTACTAGTTGGTGGAGATAACAGTTATTTGCAAATACCCGCTCACATCTATATAACCAGAATAATAGCGCAACTTAGAACGTGTAGTAAAACATTTTTAAAATTGTCTTTTAAAGGAAATTTTTATATAATCAACAGCACTGATAATTGCACTGTCTGTAATATGGATTCCCTGGAGTCATTATTACATTATATGCTTTTTGAATGTCCCATTTACAGCCCTCTAAGAAAAAATAGTTTTTTTCACAATGTTCATAATATTGTGGATATGGATTTTTTAAACTTATAGTAAAGTAACTGAAGACCTGAAAATAGGCAAACCTATCAATATATTTGTCCAATAATTTTTTTTAGCTTGATTTGTAGGTCTTGACAGGTACTTCAAAGGGAGAAAAAGTTCTCCAAGATTGCGCCTTGGCTTAGGGTCCAAAATGGCCCCCAAGCCCCCCAAAAAACGGTTTCCCGCCATTATCTCCCGAAATATGCAATTTTGAAAAATTTTGTTCAGGTAAAAAGTGAAGGACGTTAAATTATCTACAAAAATAGTCCCTACCATTTTTTCCCAAAATGCAATAGTTTTCGAGATAATCGCATCCAAACGTCCCCTCGCTTACGCAGCTGCACTACCTCTGTAAATGCTACCGTCTATAAAATTAACTTGTAAACCGGCGGACAAATTCTTCCATAACTCGGTCAAAAATCAATATTTTTCGATGATTTAAAAATCATTGTAATAGGAATATCCGTAGGTATCAATAAGTGTACCTTAAACCCCGTTCTCGCCCGTCGAGGACATTGCAAAAAGTGACCAATGTTATTTTTCCCCAATATTTTGGCCTCTTCCATTAAATCATTGACGTTTTATTTATTTTAAATGGTTTATTATCCCTTGTTTTTTCAAATGGGGTCTGGGGAGGTCCTGAATGTTCCTAGAGTCTTTCCTTAGGTCTTTATTTTCGCTTGTTTACAAGATTTGTGAGAACTCCGAAAACGACTGAAAAATGCAAATAAATAAATAAACTTTTTATTGAAACGCCACAAAGATACTGAAAAAAATTTTCCAGGAACATTCAGCAGGACCTCCCCAGACCCCATTTGAAAAAACAAGGGATAATAAACCATTTAAAATAAATAAAATGTCAATGATTCAATGGAAGGGGAAAAATAACATTGGCCACTTTTTACAATGTCCTCGACGGGCGAGAACGGGGTTTAAGGTACACATATTGATACCTACGGATATTCCCATTAGAATGAACTTTAAATCATCGAAAAATATTGATTTTTGACCGAGTTATGGAAGAATTTGTCCGCCGGTTTAATTTTATAGACGGTAGCGTAAGCAAGGGGACGTTTGGATGCGATTATCTCGAAAACTATTGCATTTTGTAAAAAAATGATAGAGACTATTTTTGTAGATAATTTGAAGACCTTCACTTTTTACCTGAACAAAAATTTTCCAAATTGCATATTTCGGGAGATAATGGCGGGAAACCGTTTTTTGGGGGCTTAGGGTCCATTTTGGAAAATCAAGCCAAAAAAAAGTATTGGACAAATATATTGATAGGTTTGCCCCTTCAGTTACTGGACTATTACTGAATTAGCTCATAGCATTATTAGAATCATAAAGCTGCGAGCATTTGCACATGGTGAATGATTGACATTACCATCAAGTGCACAGATATTTTATACTTTTATTTTTGTATTAACTATGTCTATGTCGTAATGTATCTCTAATTATGTTAATTCCTCACTTGATATTTTGTACCGAATTCTTGTGAAAAGATTTATCTTAGACACAATAAAACTATCTATGTAATAATAGAAATAGATAGACTGTGCATGGCGGTAGACGGAGTGAGAACGCCCCCATCACCACCGTTGCTGTGGTCTTTCTCTATGCTCCAAAAAAATAAACCAGTAATACTTTTTTTTGTGTGTGTTTGGGTGCCGTTCTGATGCCGGGAGCACTGCAGCCTGTTGGCTTATTGTACTCTACTCCCACATTTAGACCACCCATCCAGTTATCCCCGTACCTTCGAGTAGACGATATTGGATGTGTGCCATATACTTCGGGTGGCACATTGGCTTCTCCGAAGATTGTTTGTATCCTCGAGTCCAGTGCCTCACAGTCAAATAAGATATGGGTTACGGTCTCGGTCTCCATGCCACAAAGTCTGCAGCTGAGGTCCCCTATTTTATGCAGGTGATCTTTTACCGGGGTATGACCCGTTAAATAACCTGTAATAATTCTTAGCTTATTCCTACTGATATTCAGTAGTTCTTCGGCCCGTTTTACACATGTGTCACCTATGAAGGTTTTACTGTGTACCTGCTTTGGAGTGTTCCTCCTCTGAAGTATATGTTGGCTTTGTACCCATTTTTGTATTTGCCCTCGGACTACGTTCTGTGGTCCCAAGAGCTGGTTCTGGTCCAACATATGCTGTTGCTGAACCTCTTCTCGCGAGTTCATCAGCTTGTTCATTTCCAGAAATACCGTTATGTCGCGGCACCCACACTAATCTTACTTTAATGTGGTCTTCTAGTTCAGTCAGTTCTTTCTGGCGTTCTTCTACCAGTCTGGATGTTACCTTGCGACTGTTTAAAGCTGCAAGGGCTGCCTGGATGTCAGTTAGTAGGTATGTTTATCCTATGAGTGTCAGTCCTATATTTGTTAATTCTGACACATTTTAGGATAGCATAAATATCTGCCTGAAATACAGGTATGTTCTCCTAGTGAAAAGGAGCATCTTGTGTTTCTCATTTCACTATACACACCTGCTCCTGTACCTTCCCCAGTCTGTGACCCGACTGTGTACCAGGTCTCTCCTCGGGGAAGCTTCAGTCTTCAGTTTTCCTATCTAAAATGGGGCGCTCTCACTCCATCTACCGCCATGCACAGCCTATCTCTTTCTATTAGAAATAATATTTATTCTACTTGACTAGCTCTTGGACTATTATTTCAATTAAATGGAAAACGTTTGTAAACATTATACCGAGTGCTGCGGATCTTAGGTACATCAAAGCAGAAAGGAATTTTTGCAAAATTCTCAAAAACGTCTTCACTCACTTTAGATATCGCGATATTCTTGAGGCACACCCAGCAGATTCCGATGAGACTTTCTCTACTATGATCTGGGGATTATCTCAATTACATTTTACTTTATTTTAGTTCTTTATATCGTAAAAATTATAATCATGTCTGTAGTTTATCAATGTGAAAAATATTGTCGACTACTCGCAATTCTTTGTATACATTTTATATCCTTGCACGGATGTACGTAAATATGTTTCTAGCTAACAAACGTATACATACAATAAGGAGAAAAGCCTTCTATCTCTAAAACAAAATCATTTCAGTTGCCCTGGAGATAAAAGAAGATTGCATTTTGGTGGAATGCTTCCAGAGAAATGGAATTTGCTAAGAGATGTAAAATGTAATTCAGCATGAGCAGACACATTTCTATTTCGGGGAATTCGATTGACGAAGATATGAGGGTGGGGTTTTTGAAAAAATGTTGAATTTAAATAAGAGATCATATTTGATAAATAAAATGTATACGTTGGTTTGCGCGAAAATATTTTATTCAAACTTTGAAGGTTTTGGTAGTCAAAAATGGCTTCTACAAAAAATAAATCATCAAAAAACAAAGAAATGAGTGCATTGAAAATTGGAAAATGTTTCAATCTTGACTGTTGAAAATTTTTAAATTTTGGTGAATGCGCAGGTATAAATGTAAAGTTGGTTAGTCGAGTAGACCGGTTCGGGATAGTTCCGAGAAAAACGGATCATACCATTCGATAGCAGCAAATTAGCAACAAAATATGCGGTAGAGCTCGTTTGAGCAACTAATTCTAGGCTCAAAATATAACAAAATGGATACCGCAGCTGTCTTGGAATCGACTGGAGCAACAAAATCAATTATTAAGCAACAAAGTAGCAACAAATTATGAGCCGAGTTGGAAACGTACCCTTTAAAAAGGCAGCCGCAACTTTAATGTCTGTTTGTGTGGGGGAAAATTAAAAGTAAAAAATTAGAATATCAATTTGACTGTCACAGACTAATGCTATAAAATTACTGTATATCTAAATATAGTACAGGAAATGAAACTCAAAAAAAGGTACAACCTGGCAATTTTTTCGTCCAGCATGGATTGACTTGAAATTTTAACAGGAGGTTCAAAATCTATATCGAACCGAAGGGCGCTAAACGGTTTTTAGGGGTGAAAACTACCCTTATTTGTCAAAAATCATAAAATAACATTTTAAACCTGAAAATGGGTAAGATTTGGTTTGGATAAGTTGAATAATGATTGTATTGAGCTTTTGAATATAATTTAATCATATTTCAACCCTTAAAAAGCAGCCCCTGTTACAGCTTAATGTAAAAAAAATCACGAATCCTTAAAAAATGATTTCGCCTCTGATTGATTTGCATAAACATTTGGGATTAGGCTCAACTCACCCTCTGCTTTATATATCATGCCATGCCGACGAACCCTGATTGTTTCTTAGGGGTGAAAACTACCCCTAAATGTAAAAAATTAAAAAATAGCATTATAAATCTTAAGATAGGTGAAAATTGGTTTGAATTAGTAAAATGATGAATTTGTTACATTTCAAAATACAATTTTATACTTTTTCACCCCTCAAAAATCAACTGTTATTAGTGTTATATGTAGAAAAAAATTTTTTGCCAAGAGAAAAATAATTAATGCTAATAGGGATTTGCTCAATAATTCTGTTGTAAAAAAAATGTGTCACGTGCATTAAGTAACTTTTCAACCTTTAAAAACCACCCTTCACAACATTGCAATTTTTATAAACTATTGTAATAGATATTTCGTATATATAACGCCCCACTGCCGAATAAACCGGTTTTGTACATTATTATGCTTCCAAGTGCACTATACTATACTATTGGAATTTTTCGAAAAAAAACAATTGGTTTTTTTAACGTATTTCCTTCATTTTTGATGATAAAAAGTTTATTCAAAAACAATTTTGTAGGGTTTTTCAAGAACTACAAGGATCTGTAAGTTAAAGACCCTTTCGTTTTTAAATGGGGTGAGTTTAAAGGGCTAAAAAAAGGTGGTGCTTGTGCGTAAATAGACGTTTTAAACGGCTATATCTCGTCAAATATTAACTGTACAAAAAATCTACTTACAGGAAAATTTTTGTCATACGAAAAGCTAAAACTTCGTTGCTTAACTTTGCTTGTACCTCCAATATTTTCGGAGTTATTTTGAAAGAAAGGGTAAAAAATACAAAATTATGAAAAATAACTTTTTACTTTAAGCTTTAAGCCATAGTTTTTCGGAAACTATGAATTTTAAATTGGTCAAACTTCTTGGACATATTAACCATACATGTACAAAGAGAATTGCACAAGGGTGAAGATCAATTTTAATTAGGTGGGTAGTTAGGGGGTTGTTTTCACCGATTTTTTTGTATAAAAAATTCAGTACTGACATTATTTTTGTCATAATTCACTCAATTTTGATGCTACAGACCTTTTTTTTTTAAAGAAAGGTCTAATTATGCTCTTTGAAAAATGCATCATTTTTCCGGTATTTGACTTTGAATCTATCACATTTTGCATTTGGGAAAAAAAGCTAATCATTGATGGGACATATCTTGGTTCCTATTGGTTTAAGAAAAATTATAAAAGACAGGGTTTTGCTTGTTTTTTTAAAAGCTACAATTTTGCTCTCCACAGTTTTTTTGATAAAATGCATAATTTTCGAGTTATCCGCGAAAAACTTATCAAAAACGTCGATTTTTTCCTCTAAAAAGCGTTACTTTCAATCGCAAATAACTTAGAAAATATTGATTTTACAAAAAAATGTATGGAACATTTTTTGCTCAGTATCACTTTTTTAATCGATTCCTGTGGTTAAAATGTAATAAAAATTGTTCACCCCCGAGATGGGGTGGCAACCACCCCCAAGGCTTTAGTTCGGTTCGATATAGATTTTGATCCTTGGGCTATCACCTACCTTCTGTTAAAATTTCAAGTCACTCCATGCTGGACGAAAAAATTGCCTGATGAAATGCTTCATTCCCTGTACTAATAGATAATTTAGATTTATTTATGAATTCCACTATAGCATCAAGTACATACTTATCAATGTTTGCCAAAAGAGTCGTTATATTTGTGGGAAGAGAGAAATTGAAATCGATCAGAGAATTGTAAAGTTCGATAGTTGCTATTTTGTTTTCAGTGCATTCAAAGAAAATATTATTCAAGTCTCCTACTAATACATTGTTACAAGAGCAAGCTGGAGGATTAACAATACCTATTCTAAAAAGATTAGCCGAGAAACGAAAAAGATTCATTCTTGAACGTGATATGATGGAGGTATATTGTTTTCTATAATTAAAATTAGAAATATGAGGAATCCGAGTTGTAGAGTAGGATGCAAAAGGAAATATTGACTATCAGATGTTTTAGCGAAGTCGGCGTAAGAATGCTCCCAATATTGGTTCTAATATGTTTCTTATAATCATTTAAAAGGTCTGAGAAAACAAAAAGTTTAGTATAAGTGTCTCTTGGCTTCCAAGTCAACGTACTCATTTCCTTCTAAACCACAGTGCCCTTTCACCCAAATAAATACAATACTTTTTTTCGGGATTTTTAATTCGCTTAATAGTTTTTTCATTTCTAAAATTGTATTTTGTCTGTAGCACTTGAGTGAAGAACCTTCTATAGCCTGTAATACTGACTTGGAGTCACACATAATAACAGCTCTTTGGATTGGATTCAAAGTACACCAAGTTAATGCTTTTAAAATAAGTCTTAACATTTTTTGTTAACCTAAATCTAGTTAGTAGTTTGTTAGAGTTTTCTCCTTTGTATACTATTTCTGATTAAAGTGGCTTTTAAAGCCATCAAAGCACGTTTAGTTCCTTGGTGAATATGTTAATGAGTAATTTTCTTTGAATTTCCAGAGTAAATAAAATTACCAAGTTGCAGAGTTTTCATATCCTCAATGTTTTTGCTCTATTTTGCTATTTCCTTCGCCTCGCCTTCCAAAAGGCAACCGAGCTGGCATTTAGAACTTCTATTATTTATAGTTGAGTGTCGTTATTGTTTTTCTTTTCTAAAGCTCACATGACAGTTTTTACGATGCAGCGAAAATTATTCCTAGTGTGCAAAAAAATAATTACGTTTCAATATGGAACGTGGATCGTAAAACTTTTAATAAATTCCGTAATAAAACTTTTTACATTTTTATAGCGGATAACCTCACTTTGACGAGTATTTTCACTCTTATCACTCAATCTCACATAAATAACTATTAACAAGGCTGTACATGACGAAAGGGTCTATTCTGTAACTAACCCTAAATTAAGAGGCATCTTGAGAATAAGTTTTAAACGAGCCCCCAAAAATTTTGAGCACAAACGCGACCTAGGCTAGGTTAGGTTTTGGTGAGTGGGTCTATAAGGCTATTTGGATCAGATACCTGATTCGAGCCGCGGCGGGGCAGGCACAAATTATATGATCTGCTGTTTCGTCATCTTCCAGACAAAGACAGCAAGTCGGATCTTCCGACAGTCCAAGTTCTAGCATACGATGATTCAGATGACAGTGGCCTGTTAGACAACGTAGGTCATGTCCGCTATAGTCTAACATTTGTTTGGAGACATTCTTCGAAGGATGTATAAAAGCCTTTGAATGAACCAATCCCGGTACATTATGCCAGAAGTCTAAAGCTCTTCTTGCTGTACAGGTATTTAGTGTTTGTTTAGCAAAACTTATTGCGATGCCAATTGTAGAGGCTCTGGTCCGATAGAAACACGTTCAGCTCCCTCCCTTGCAAGAGAGTCTGCCTTCTCATTCCCTTCCACATCAGAATGTCCAGAGATCCAGACCAGCTACTTTATTGAGTTCTCCTATTGAGGAGAGTCGTTTTTAGCAGTCTAAAACCAATTTCGACGATACACGGTGAGCTAAGTGCTTTCAAAGCCGCTTGACTGTCCGAGAAAATTTTTATTGTTCTATATGTATGAGATTGGTCTGCTCCAATCTCTCCACAATGGCGTATTTCCGTATTTCCGCCTGAAATACGGTTGCATAGGATCCTAGAGAGGTTGAAATTTCTGTCCAAGGTCTGCGCCCGGCGTATATACACCTGCACCAGAGCCTGAGCCGTCTTCTCTTAATAGTTCAACGCGACCTATCAATCGGAAGAAATTACATCACTCAAAATAGGATGCAAACGTACCTTTTCTATTGGCAATGTTTCTTACGTCATCTTCTACTGTGCCACTGTCAGTTCTCGTCAGATCTGTACTTTGTTGTTTACGGTCAATTATTATTTATGAAAAGTGAATTATTAGAATGCGTAACTAATTTGTACAGATGTGACTGATATCACAATTAACACTTGAAATAGTTTCCCATAGAATTTATTGTTTGACAATAGTTTCAGTTGTGTTTAAGTACACAATTATTCGGTAGTTGGAAACTACACGTACCATCAAAATTTCATGAATTGTCAATTTTAAAGCTTAATTACAATGGTAAACAAGTTCGGAGTTTTCGTAATATTCATTAACATAAAGCTTTTCGTAAAGTTAGTGACCCAGATCGTATAAACTTTCAGAAGCAATTAATTTTTTGGAATAAAAATCGTATTTCTGAAGTGTCTTGTATTAGGGCTAGTAAATAGCGGACAAAAGTTCAATTAAAATGGGAATAACTTTTCAGACGAATAAAGTTTTTTCTCTGAGTAGGTATAATAGTCCAAGATCCCAGAGCGTTAAGACATAACTTATTATCAAATAGATGAAATGTTTGGTTGTCAGTAGCTCCTCGTGTGCTTTGAATACCTGTGTGTTTGTGGAGCTAGCCTAAGGGCACCTGGGAAGGTATCAGATGAGAAAGGTTACTAAAAATAAGAGTTACTCAACTCAAATTAGTATGTCTGATTTTTATACAGTGTGGAAACCACTTATGGAATAAAATTCTTTATGTCATTATTTTAGAAAATTATAAAAAATGCCGAGACACGTCAACTTTTGAATTGAGTTGTGCGTTATGTAAACATAAATTTAAATGTACAGGGTAATTCACGCAAGTATAACATAGTCGGTGTTGTTTTTTTTAATAAAACACTCGGTATATTTGCATATTTTATAAATAATGTATTGTCAATTATGAATTATACAGGGTGGAATTTTAAAATTTATAATTCATTACACTTGAAATATTGATACTTTTTTAAATTAGCTAAATATGAATTTAACAAAAATCTAAACTAACTAATTATTAGACGTATTTGTATATTAAACAAAACCTGCTACGCCCATGAATTTTATCATAAATACCTAAAAACTTCCTAAAAACGCCAATAATTAGACAAAATCGGTAAATAATGTGGATTGTTTTAAATCGGTACCTAAATAATGTGGATTGTTTTCTATTCTGTCAGTTGTTGATGTGTTGACAATTTATACTGAAAAAATAAAATCTTTGTCAAACACTCTTTTCTTGTCGACATAACAATGAAATATTTAACTGAGACTCACCGAATTGAGATTTTAATGATGATCGGGTGCGGGGATTAGGTACTGCAGAAGTCAAGTTGAAGTGGCAAACTTATTTAATCACAGGTATCCCGAATTGCCTAATATTTCACAAAGTACTGTGTCTAAAATTCATGCACAATTCAGAGAACTTGGACATGTCAAACCATTGAAAAGAAAACCACACTTTGTTGAAGATGATGTGAAAGTGGACATTTTGTTAAATGTCGAAGAGAATCCAACTTCAAGTACCTACACGTCAAATTGCCCGTGAAAATAATGTTAGTCATACAACTGTTCTAAGATGTCTTTATAAAGAAAAACTTCATCCCTACAAATTAACTTTTGTGCAAGAGTTAACAGAAGACGATCCAGATCGTAGAATGGATTTCTGCGAAAGATTTATATGAATAAGCTGAACAGAAATGAGATAGCTCTTGGTACAATTCTTTTTTCCGACAAATCAAAATTCACATTGAATGGAGAGATAAACCGATAGAACTGTGGATATTGGTCAGCAGAGAATCCTAATTGGATGCGTGAGACATATACTCAGTACCCTCAAAAGGTGAACGTTTGGGCCGGTATCATAGGCGACCATATTATTGGTCCTATATTTATAGATGGAAATTTGACAGCTGAAAGTTATTTAAATATGCTTAGAAATGAAGTTATTTCTGCGTTGGCAAACTTATATCCCAACGCAATAGATCCTAGCTTACCGAATGAAAATGTTTGGTTCCAGCAAGACGGGGCAACACTCCATTATGCTTTAATGATAAGAAAGCGCCTAACAAAAGTTTTGGTCCATGGAAAGTGTCTGACACTTATGATACTACTAGAATATTATTCTACACTATATAAAAATCAGACATACAAATTTAAGTAAAGTACGAGGCATGTTTTTTAAGTAATTACCGTTTTGGAATTAAAAAAAGACGTGGAAAGATATCGCAATAATTTTATTTTTTCATGAAAGCCTGTACCTTAATCTACTTTTCTACATAATTTCCGTAAATATTGAGGCACTTGTCATAACGTGGCACCACTTTTTGAATACCCTCCTCATAAAATTCTGCCGCCTGACTTGTTAACCACTGTATCACAAATGTTTTGACTTCGTTATCGTCTTGAAGACGCTGACCGCCAAAGTTTTTCTTCAAGTGCAGGAACAAATGGTAGTCGCTGGGCGCCAGATCAGGGCTGTATGGAGGATGATCTAGAGTTTCCCATTGAAAGGCTCTCACCAATTTCCTTACCTTTCCATCACTCATAATGTTTTGTCCGTTAACTTCACAGATCTCACTAAGAAATCGTATAACAACCAGTACTTCACAATCGGTGGGACTCACGATTAACGGAGGTATCTTAAACACTCAGTAAACAACGTATACAATGAAGAATCAGACTGTAATGGCGTCAGTGCATAGATAAGAGATGTAGGTAACCAGCGCGCATGCGCGGAACGCTGACCGTAGCGCTGCGGCAGCGGAATCGCAAAACGGTTTTTACTTAAGAAACATGCTCGTAACTCTTATTTTTAGTTACCTTTCTCACCTGATGCCTGCCCAAGTGCCCTTAAACACACAGGTATTCAAAGCACACGAGAAGCTACTGAGAACCTAACATTTCATGTATTTGAAAATAAATTAATGTCTTATCGCTCTGGGATCTTACTCTATAATTGTTAGAACCTCCACTATGATCGATGAGAATCCATTGTGGTTCACACCTATTCTTATTTTTCCATCAAATACAATACCTTACTTAGACTGAAGCGGCCAAAAGTAGCATTTACCGGCAATTTTGAAGTAAGGTTTCGGAAATTACCTAAATTACTTATGCAAACTATTTCAGAGGTTTCAGTATTTTCCACACACCATTATTTGAGTGTGACTTTCTTTACCTAATAATTATTGGAGAAATTATTCAACTCAATGTGTTTGTCGAAAGTTTCGAATAACCCTACAAAGTCTTCAGTTTGACGTCAACTCTGTTCAAAGGACAACGTGAATTCGAAAATAGTGTTTACTTCATTTACCTTAGATTTTTAATTGTGAACTCACTTACCTTGTTTACGATATTAATCAAGGAGTTAATGGAGTTGTAGCAATTATTACCTGAAACAAATTAATTGAAATTAGTTGGAAAGCTCGTGGAATATTCATATTTTGATATCATACAAAAGTAATAATAAATAAAGAACAAATGTTTATATGCAATTGTCATCATCATTATCATGCTATTACCAAGGGACTCCTATTGAGGCAGGCTAAAGAGTTCATCAAAGAACCAATGTCAAAATTCATGACTACCTATTTTTTTCGGGCCGAGATAGGAAACTCATGTTTGAATGAGTCCTTAACCAGTACCCAGACAGTGTTGGGCTCATCCCCACCAAACCCACCTCAAACTCGCCGTTACTCCCGCCTTGGAATCACTACCTTAGCACCGTCCATAAATTTCAATAAGTCTGCTTACTCTCGCCGAAACCTAAAATCGTCCCCTCCTGTCCTCGCGCATCCCTTGCCCTGCCGGTTTGCCTCGAGTGCCCACCGGGTGGGCTAGTTTAACAGAGTGTCTTCAGTTGAATAGTTCGCAGTGTCAATACGAGTTCTACTGAGTACGCGAAATAAACGTTTTATTTGAACCTAGTTTTTTGAGCATTAAGTACTGTAATAATGGCTTCTCACCGATCTTATTGCTCTGTTTCTGTCCAAGTTTATTCGAATTTAGGTTAGACTGTCGTATAATAATTATCTCAGGTGGGGTTCCAGTATTTGCCTTTCAAGTTTTAATATATTACTTACAAATATTCATCTGCAACTGTCAGAGTCAAAGCGTCCGATGGACTCTCTAAACCTTTTTAAGTGACAACTGGTGTCCTACAAGGCGAATCTTTGAGCCCCCTGCTCTTTGCTTTGTTTATCGCGGATATTGAAAAACATTTTTATGGACAGGGAGCTCAGGGAATAAACATTGACGGCAATAATGACATTTTGTGTTTGCTATATGCGGATGATCTCGTCATACTTGCAAATTCAGAAATTGACGTATCAAGGAAACTTAAATATTTGGAAACCTACACGGCTCTGAACAAATTATCCATTAATACCCAAAAAACTAAAATAATGTCATTCTCAAGAAGTGGTTTTCACGACAGTAAGTTCAAATATTTTTTCAATAAATCTGAAGTACCTTTCACTAACAAATATGTGTACTTAGGTGTCACGCTCACATCATCTTGTCTGTTTAGGGAGATGGCTTCTGTTTCTACCGAAAAAGGCAAGCATGCAGTTGGGGCCGTTTTGCCAATTATGTCTAAAGCAAAAATTGATACTTGGTATCCCAGAATAAAAATGTTTGAATCGCTGGCACTTAGCACACTATCTAGTTGTATACCAGTATGGGGTCTGAGGTACGTTGACATCGTGGAAAAAGTTCAAATTTATTTCCTGAAACGAGTCCTGCAAGTTCAAACCAATACTCCCGATTATGTCATGAGACTGGAGACTGGACGTGTAAAGTTTGCATATAATATATTCAAAATGACGTATAATTGGTTGTGCAAAATATTAGCTATGAATGAAAGACGCCTTCCCTTTCTATGTTTCAAACGTCAACTCCAACTTATGAATGAATCGGGCAATTCGAAGTTTAATTGGTTGGCACAAGTCAAACAACTCTTCATTATAGCCGACTCTCTTGAAATATGGGACAATTTGAATAGTAATTTGTTGGAAAAAAATAAAAAAATTATATTTAAAAAGTACTATGAAAAATTGCATGCTGATGATATTTTACTGATGCAGCGTTGTTCCTTTTTGTCTTTATATTCATCATTCACTATAACTAAGCAGCCAAGTAATTATTTATTGTTAAAATTACCCATACAGATCACCCGTACAATTGCCCAGCTACGACTGAGTAATAAACACAGGTTACGTTTCACGTTCAGAGCGATGTCGTACACAGTCGATCCAAATCAGGTATGTACTGCCTGTAATCACTTGGTAAATGAAACCCATTTACTATTTGACTGTCCAATATATACGACTATGAAACCGAAGCTTGACTGTTACTTGAGCCTGGATTTCTTTATTAATGCCCTTGATAATTTAAACACATTGAATGCTAAAATTATCTCCAGTTACATTTGGAATATATTAAAATTGAGATCATTTATCATTAACGAATAATTAAGCTTTATATTGGTTTCAATTTGTTTTGTTTAATATCCTTCGTTTTTTTTATCTCTCTTTACCTTTATTTGTTGTATACTAGGTAATAATTGTTTTTCTTTTTTTTTGTTACTCATATTTCTTGCTGTAAACTATTTTGTTTTAAGAGCAATAAAAGTATTATTATTATTATTATTATTAATATATTACTTACAAAAAAAACATACATTATTGGTTTTTTCCTAGTAACAACTGCATTTTGAAATTTTTATTTGATAGTACATGTGAAATTTTAGTATATATTCAATAGTAAGGCACAAAAAGTTTCATTGGTGGTACTCAAATAATTATCTGTTATTATTTTTATAAAATTCCGTCATAAATAATGCTTAAGATTTTTATGTCATTTATAGAATTAATGCTGTTGGAATTTTGTTTAATATGGATTATTTCCAAAACATTTCTCACCTTATCGTTTTTTTCCTTTGGGAGAATTTTAGTTTGGTCATAGTTAAATGCATGTCCTGTTTGTTGTCTATGATGTGAGAGTGAGGGTTACATCTGTTTTGGAGTATTTGTGAACTTGTAATCTTTTGCAGATATTGTTTACTCTGGCCAATGAATGTACTGGAGCAATCTTGGCAAGGAATTTGATACACTGTATGTGTTTGCTTGTGTTTATTTATTTTTGGTTTAATTTTTGAGAAAAATATCTTGTTGGTGTCAATCAGTTTGTGGGAAATTGATCTTTTTTCCTTTTGTGTTATTTTGTTTATTTTTTCTGAGAGACCATTCACGTGGGGAAGCGAAATATGAGTATTGGATTTTTTTATTAGTTTGGGAGTTATTCGTGAAATTTACTGTTTCAACTCTTACTCTGTGGAATCTACTCATTTCTTTGTAAATTAAACCAACTGTTCCCAAATAATAATTCCATAATATATTAGAATTACCATTTTTTTAATATATTGAGAAGTTATCTGAAAACAGTTGGTTTCATTTACAAAGAAATAAATATTCATAAATATTAAATATAATCAATATTTAACGCCTGTCCCTCGTAGACATACTTCCGAGTAAGCATATTGATCACGGTGCCGATTGACCCCCGTATAACACATTTTTGCTGTTATCTGCATGATTTATGACCGATGACAAAAAACGCGGTACATTTCAACAACTTCAAAGGAGTTACCAGACTTATTGAAATTATGGACGGTGACCTTAGTATACTTCAAGACGGGCGGCGGTCCCTCACACACTCTCCGTCATCTGCTCCCTTCTATCACTCCTACCTCTCACATGCCATGGCGAGTCCTTCTCTTTCCCTAATCATGCTCTCTACTACGCCACTTATCTCCATCCATTCTTCCTCGACCCTCAACATAATCTCCCAATACACCGCCTCTCCCAGTTTATTTTCCAACTTTTTCAAAACTTCCTCGTTCTTCCAGCATCTAAACACATCATTCTCCACTTCACATCTCTCGCACACTCCAGTTTCTCTTTTGCCAATCTTGTGGAGGTAACCCACTCTCGACCCATGCCCTGTGAGCACCTGCGTCAAGAAGTAGTTCACCTCCACGAATTTCCGGTCCACCCAATTTCTCCTGCTCCCAATCGCTCCTTTTAGCGCGCTCTCATACTCATCCCACCTTCTCTCCATTTCCTCATCCATTCCATGGATGCGGACTGCCTATTAAGCCAGAAAAGGAGAACAATCAGGATCCTGGTTATGCTCCTTATACGGCATTGTAGACTTAAAAAACAAAATAACATGGGATTGGCTGATACAACTATACGCAGGTTTTGCCAAGAAAATGAGGAATCCTCAGCACACATACTGTATTACTGCGAAGGCATGACTAGGTTGAGGTTTTCGATTAAAGGGGAGGAAAAAGCAAAACCCTCCCAAAATTTGGCACTCGATGTCTAGTAAAAACAAATTTATTTCCACGAGATTAAAGAGAAATTCAGGACAGGAGATTTTTACGGAATCATATTCCTTCTATCAAAAAATGAACGATATAATATACAGTGTGGAAACCACTTATGGAATAAAATTCTTTATGTCATTATTTTAGAAAATTATAAAAAATGCCGAAACACGTCAACTTTTGAATTGAGTTGTGCGTTATGTGAACATAAATTTAAATGTACAGGGTGATTCACGCAAGTATGCCATAGTCGGTGTTGTTTTTTTTAATGAAACTCCCTGTATATTTGCATATTTTTTAAATCCTCTTAATGAACCGATTCCAACAAACTGAATGTTGTATGGTCAATTATGAATTATACAGGGTCAAATTTTAAAATTAATAATTTATTACACTTGAAATATTGGAACTTTTTTAAATTAGCTAAATATGAATATATCAAAAATCTAAACTAACTAATTATTATTAGACGTATTTGTATATGAAACAAAACCTGCTACGACCATGAATTTTATCATAAATACCAAAAAAATTGCCTAAAAACGCCAATAATTAGACAAAATCGGTAAATAATGTGGATTGTTTTAAATCGGTAAATAATGTGGATTGTTTTCTATTCTGTCAGTTGTTGATGTGTTCACAGTTTATACTGAAAAAGTAAAATCTTTGTCAAACACTCTTTCCTTGTCGACATAACAATAAAATATTTAACTGAGACTCACCGAATTGAGATTTTAATGATGATCGGGTACGGGGATAACCGAATTGCCTAATATTTCACAAAGAACTGTGTCTTAAATTCATGCACAATTCACAGAACTTGGACATGTCGAACCATTGAAAAGAAAACCACACTTCGTTGAAGATGATGTGAAAGTGGATATTTTGTTAAGTGTCGAAGAGAATCCAACTTCAAGTACACGTCAAATTGCCCGTGAAAATAATGTTAGTCATACAACTGTTCTAAGATGTTTTCATGAAGAAAAACTTCATCCCTACAAATTAACTTTTGTGCAGGAGTTAACAGAAGGCTATCCAGATCGTAGAATGGATTTCTGCGAAAGATTGATGAATAAGCTGAACAGAAATGAGATAGCTCTTGGTACCATTCTTTTTTCTGACGAATCAACATTCACATTGAATGGAGAGGTAAACCGACAGAACTGTAGATATTGGTCAGCAGAGAATCCTAATTGGATGCGTGAGACACATACTCAGTACCTTCAAAATGTGAACGTTTGGGCCGGTATCAGAGGCGACCATATTATTAGTCCTATATTTATAGATGGAAATTTGACAGCTGAAAAATATTTAAATATGCTTAGAAATTAAGTTATTCCTGCGTTGGCAAACTTATATCCCAACGCAATAGATCCTAGCTTACCGAATGAAAATGTTTGGTTCCAGCAAGACGGGACAACACCCCATTATGCTTTAATGATAAGAACTTATTTAGATGAAATCTTCCCCAATAAATGGATTGGACGAAGAGGTACTATTAAGTGGCCAGCTAGATCGCCAGACCTTACGCCGTTAGATTTTTTTCTGTGGGGTTATCTCAAGAACAAAGTATATGTAACACAACCAACTAGCATTGTAGACCTCAAAGACTGGATGTAACTACAGAAATACGGAATATTTCACCTCAAACTTTAAACAAAGTTAAGGAGGAGTTCTATAGGAGACTGTGCTATTGCCAACAACTAGGTGGAGAACATTTTGAGCATTTATTTCAATGTATTAAAATCAAATACATCAGGTATTTTATGTATGTGTTTATTAAATGTAAAAATAAAAATTTCACCCTGTATAATTCATAATTGACCATACATTATTTAGTTTGTTGGAATCGGTTCATTAAGAGGATCTCAAAGATATATAAATATACAGGGTGTTTCATTATAAAAAAAACACCGACTATGGCATACTTGCTTGAATCACCCTGTACATTTACATTTATGTTTACAAAACGCACAACTCAATTAAAAAGTTGACGTGTCTCGGCATTTTTTATAAATTTCTAAAATAATGACAAAGAATTTTGTTCCATAAGTGGTTTTCACACTGTATAAGAATGTGATATTTTTCAATCAAAATAAAAAATTGTCAATATTTGTATATCACAAGAGGTTAGCACAGGACAACGTTTGTCGGATCCTCTAGTCTAGTTCATTCACTCAACCTTCCCTTATTTTTATCTGCACTTTTATAAAAGTATAAGATTTCTGAAAATTAACTTCTGTGGCGTAACACAATATGGTATTACAATTCTTCTGATATTTCGTTTATCAAACTAATCTGTATCCATGTCAGGTCCCACACGAATATTGATTTCACATCGCCAGCACGTTCTTTTTCTTTAATCATATACGTCGTACAAGTTGGTATATGATCGCGAAAATGTATTGTTAGTTGCCTTTTTTAATACACCAAAGTTGTGTGTAAATCACACCCAAGTTCAAAGTAATTATCTAAATTGGGTGAACAGAAAATAGAAAAAAAAAACAGTTTGAAGCTCTAGAATGTTTGTAGAAAAAATATGTAATATTATTAAATTTGTGCCAAAAAAAAATTAGGTGACTGTTTTTACAGATAATTCTTCGAGTAAATTTGTTTGAATAATGGTCTTTTAAATGTTCAATAATGCTCCAATTTCACGATGTGTGACACATTCGCCAGGCAATCGAACTGACATAGAAGTCACTAGGCGACAGAATCTGTACAAGGCTTTCAGTGCCGTGTCAACATACCTACTAAGGCTTTCACAGTTTTCCAACCTTGCTCATTAGGTCTGCCGAAAAATTTGGCTAATGTCCTCTAATCAATTACTACAAGGACTTTTATTTCCTCCATGAATATTCCATCCTTTATCCTGTATCTGTAGAGGAGGAGGGGTGAGTGTAGGCTCACAGCACTTAGGCCACATGTGACCTATTGTACATCCTCCCGAGAAGTTGTTCTCCTAGGTCATCGTCCATCCTGTCCTTCCCAGGAAGGTGGACAGGTCACTAGGAGATATCTCCTTTATATCGGCAGGTGTAGGCCAAGACTCACCGAACACGCTATTGACGATAACTCCGGATACTCGCATAAGACATGCCTGACAGCTTCATCTTCCTGTTCACACATCCTGCATAGAGGTGTGTCCACTAGCCCCATAGTATGGAGGTGTTTCCTTAGTTGACAGTGGCCAGTTAGAAATCCTACTGTTAAACGTAGGTTTTTCCTGGTCAGCGTCAAATATTTCTTCGGCGCCAGCTTCCCAGGGTCGCCCAGGGTGATCCTAGCAAGACTGTATCCTTTGATTCCATCCCATCTCTTAAGGGATTGAGCATGGGTGTAACGTTTGGCTAGTTCCGCAATTGTCGAAGTCGTTAGGCCGTAGGTGTCACTGGATCCTAAAATTTTTAGTCCAGCCGCTTCCCTGGCTAAAGAATCGGCAATGCGATTACATTTATTCCTGTCGTGTCCTTTAACCCTCCTCAGGATAATATTGTTATCTGCCGAGGAGTTAGCTGAATCTTGTTGGCACTCTAGTACTAGCCCCGATATAACACGTTGTCTGTTCAAGGCTAATAGGGCTTGAGTGCAAATTGTTGTTTTTGCCTTTATCTTTTTTTAATCCAATTTTTTTCCTCTTTTATATTCCATATTTAAAAAACGCGTAGAAATTTAGATAACTCCCGGCAGCTGGATCCAGATTTACAAAAAACACCTCCAGGAAATTTCGCGCTATTCAAATTAAAATCGACTTGCATGGAACCAACAATAAAAGACCGTAAGTCCCGCTGACGCGACCTCTTTAAAGGTCAACCTATATGGCCACGGCATTGCAGTATATAAAGACAAACTTTAAATTCTTTAGAACAAAAATAGATTTTCGGCAGCCAGGATGCTAGGAAACTTCCAACATTTTCAATAAATTATCGAGTAAATGGGATGGTAGCGTGACGGAGCTGACACGAAGATATTTTATTTGTTGGTATAGTAATAGAAAGGTATAACAAGTATACAAGTATTTTTTGTTGGTGTAACTAAAGATTAGAAAAAGAGATTCCATTCCAAATAAAATTGACTGGTTGATAGAAGATGTACATAGAAGAATTGAAATCTTCTCTCTAAAAGCTTTTAGATTTTTATATATCCTGCATTTATTTATTAGGTGAAACATTACATTTACATTTTTGTTCCTTTTTTATTGACGAACATGATTTTTCTACACATGTACTAAAGAAATGACCTTTATAGGGGTCACAATATCATTACACTTGATACGAGTACATCTCATTAAGTATAGAAACGGGTTGATGAAGGTTGTTTAGATTATACAGTCTGTAGGAAATTTCATTTTAATTATTAAAATAACTGTTAAATTTGATGAGCTTAATTATTTCTACAGTTATTTTCTAAAGAATCTACCCATTGTATCGAATTTTTCTTGAGATCTTGGAGTCGACAAAGACTGCTTCTCTGCAACTCCAAGAACACATCCATATCTCAAATGTGTTTTTTTGAAAACAAAAGGGTTCAATGAAACTCGAAGTCCAAACCACAATATTTAATCTTGTCCAGCGAAGGACAATTAGGTTGCTATTAGTTTCGGTAAATAATTACCATCATCAGGCTACAGGCGCAGCATGGCGGGAAAGTGAAATTTGTTACTCTTCAGGTTTCTCTTTTAATTTTATTTGTGTGTCATTAGATTCGTGGTTTTTACTTAATACATTGTAAACCTGTATGATATAGCTACCAATTGTGCCTACTTTAACTTTTGTGAGTACAGCCCCAAGTCCACAGCACATGTTCAAACATTAGCTATTCCACTTTGCCCGACCTTCCCCTACTGATTTTTAAATCATTAATAACAAATCAAGATTCTCTGGAGGAGTTCTTAATTTTTCAATGTTTGTTGTTCAATATCTTCAGGAAGATCAATTTAGTCAGTGGCTTAGGATAAATTATGAAATTTGACTAGGGACTACTAAAAAAAGTTTCCCATAATCTTGGAGATTTTCTTCTGCGATTCAAGAGTTACCCCAAATTCGGCGAGAACTGTTTGATGATTATAGATCATTGGCTAACTATTGTGTGCTCCACATCTATAAAATCTCATCAACTGCTTGGACCTCATGATCTGGTTAAATTTTTATCATTTTCACCCTACTTTTGATCAGCACTTCAAGTGGAAAACTCGGAATTTCATGTAATCATTGTTAATTTCGCCTCCTGACGATGAAATTAGAGAACAAATAATCATTCCTTTTTCTCTTATTTTTTGGGAATCAAACCACAATAATGTTTATTTTTTATTTCGACGTTTCGGTAGCGTTCCAGCTACCGTTGTCAATATTAACTAGCAATGAAATAATTTTTGGTCCCTCTCTGACACAACGAAAAAAAATTGACAACTAGCCAATCAATGATATTTTGAAGTTTAAGACTACAAAACTTTGTTGTCAAATGTTATTAAGGTCCATTTATAGCACATCTTAGGTAAAATGTGAAATAAAATATTCTATTTTATGACATTCTAACGATATGATAGTCTACTAGAAATGGAATCCAGTGAAGTGCACTTGCACGTTCCAGGAACGGTTTTTATTGGGATAGCGCTTTTTCTCGCTTATTTTGGAAATGTTGTTAATAAAACGCGTTTGTTGTTACTTTTTGCGTATGATTATTTTTGTTTTCAAAATATGTATAACTCAGTTTGGTGATTTTGTGTATTGATTAACAACTATTCCAATGATAAATCATAAGAAAACCTGGATAAAAACTTATGATGCTATCCTGATAACGCTGGTAATTGATTATTGGAAATTTCTCTTTTTAACATTGGTAACCAAATTTGACTACATTCGGCTGAAATACTAGCTACACATTTATCTGCATTTAGTTGTATCAAAGCACTTTCCTTGATTTTTCGTCTTTTATTATTGGGCTCTTTCAATATTAATTTTGTCGAATCCCATTGAATTTTATGCCCCTCTTCCCAAGCATGTTTGCAAATACATGACTTAAAGAGCTCCCTATCTTTGATATACCTATTTTTTATGTTCACGTATTCGGACTTTCAATGGTCTAGCTGGATGTTTCACCTAAATATAATTTGTCACATTCACAAGTTATTTGACATATGCAATTTTTTGAAGATTGTTCTTCATTTTTTGGTTTCGTTTTTGTTAGTATAGATCTCAAAGTATTGTTAGATTTAAAACTAGTTCGAACATTGAATTGATTACCGAAACGTCGAAATAAAAAATAAAAAACATTATTGTGGTTCGATTCCCAAAAAAATAAGAGAAAAAAGAATAAGTAGTACCACAGGGAACTTACAGAAAACAAATAGTCATTTACACCTGTTTCTTCTATTGAAAATCTTCCAAATATACTGTAAAGATCTTCTGAAATACAGTCTCTTTTAACGAAACACCCGGTATATGGAAAATAATTTTCTTTCAATGCCAAAAAAGCAGCAGCGTTAGTAATTGCCCATTAGACAGATAGCGCGATCCTGCTGAAAGATGAAAGAAGAAAAGATAGCGAACCTTGAGTGTATATTTAACTTGAACCAAAACTTGAACCCAAGTGGTTAAATGTTAGGATAGGTTGACACCCGCTGGTGTACAAACTTAAAATAAGTATTTATATATAGACACAGAAGACACACGGTGTGTTTAGACAACGAGAAGCGATCATCAGAGTCTTTAATGTACTCCGTTTAAGTGACATTATGTATTATGAGATATTTAATATTGAAATTATCTCTTTTCTTATTTTATTTATTATTATAATATTGATAATTTTTTATTTACACTAGTTCAGGATGTTTATACAAGACAGTATGGTTTATTCTTATTCAAATGACGTTCGATAACACATAAATATTATATTATTATAAATAAAACTGTTTTTTCATACAACCACTATGCAAAACACGCTTTTCTACACAATTTTTTCTTACGCAAAGCAGGTCTTTTCTTAATTCTTTTGATAAACGTTGGAAAAGTAATGCGAAAAGTACACGCTATGGCTATTATGACCTGTCAACTTTTTTTGACAATTCAACATAATAGTGAATTTCTTATTGATGTACAATTTTTAAATTGAAATCAAAAGTAAGTAAACTATTTATTTCATTGTTTACTTTAATTTATTAATTATTATTAATCCAAGATCAAAATAATGTATATTTGAGTTGTCCAATTCGGACATTGAAAATACTCCTCCAGATATTATCGAAAATGCTAGAACTGCAACAGAAAATTTGTTACCTGATGTTCCAATACAAAATTGTTCAAATTTTACAATTAATTATACATTCTACTGATCTTTTTATTTATTTTCATATTGTAAGTTCTTTCTGTTCAAAGTTTAAATAAAATAACTAAATAAATTACTGTATTTATTTCATTAATAAACGTGGTTGTAGAAAAAATATTGTGTACTTCTGCACTCGTGGGAAAAGTGACGCTTTGCGCACTAGTTGTACAATAGTAGTTTACCTAACTAGTGCGGAAAGTGATACTTTTCCGCACGCTATTGCAGATGGCCGAAAGACGCTTTAGAGGAGTTCGGACAGTCACTTTACGCACGTGTTAGGTACACTATTTTTTCTACTAGCATGCGGAAAAACCCCAAAAGTTAACATAAAGAAACATTTCATTTGATGAGGCTTATACCAAGGCCATTAAAAAATGATTGAATAATAAGTTTTTCTTTAATATTGAAAATTATAGCAGCATTATATCAAATTTATTAATTTTTCAGTCATTTGGTAAACTACAATCATCCAAATATATATTTAAATATTCAAATGTCAGTATACTCCCCAAAAACTTGACAAATTTACTTTTCCGCACTAGTACTGAAAAGTGACTTTTTCCGCACTAAAATGAGTGCGGAAAACTACTATTTTTTAACTGAAGGGTGGTTATAAATTAAATCTTAAATATTATTGTGGACATAAAAACAATTAAACTATTCCAAGCAAATTAATGTTCCTGAAATGTATTAAGAATAGTTTTTCTCGAAATTCTACTCAGAAAATGTGCCCTTTAAAATTCTCCCAACTTTTCACACGAATCTATCTGGAAATCTTGTTACTTTAAAAAGCGTTGCAAGTTATTAATTCAAAGAAACTTTCTTCCGGCTGGATTACTTTCTTGTATAAGAATTTTGGTTCGTACGAAAAGGCTGATGGTTATTACTCGACCCAATTTCGATATTACTTGATAATTTAAAAAAGTTTTGATATCCTCGTGCTTATCATACCGAGCAATACAAATCTAATGAATATTACGTCTCCAGAAACACTTTTCTGTTGATGATTTACAGCAGAATATTGCACAACAAATGCAAATCAAGCAATTGGATATGAAGAAACTGTCCAAATTGGATTCATTGATGCATAACATTCATTCGGTTTTAAGAAGGAAATATCAGTATCAGCAATAAATGAAGCAATTAGCAATAAACGCAAGTTTTTGTGTAATCAGTTCCAAAAGAGTACGGCAATGCCCCAAAAAACCAGCAATTCCACCAGAAAATGGGTCTAAAGAAGCTGCCAGTCTCTGAGACTTGACTCAAGAGCGCTCAGTAGAATATAGGGGGCGCAATAGATCCTCACAATGCATGCCAAGTCTATAATACCTAACATTGGGTAGAAGCACTCATCAATAATAATTATAATATTACCGATGCACAACATCCATTACAATGATTAGGAAATGTTTGAACTGACAAAAACGATTCGGTCGGTAATTTTTTGCATCCCTAATTAATTGGCTTTTAAATTAACTTTTCGCTCGGTGAATTAGATTTTGATCTAAGTGAAGTTCGTAATTTTCATAGAAACTCCGGTGCAATTATAGAGTCGAGTAGGAATATGCAAGTTAATAATCGCTAGGCAATTTTGACATTCCAGACAAAATTTCTTAAAGAAAATGTCTAGATTTCCTTACAGTTGTTAATATGTCTCCGTAGTTACCCAAGTTATTTTATTATGAATATAAAAGCCTCATTAATTTGTGAATTTTCGGAAAAATAGTTGGTTCAATTCCTAGGAAAAGCCATAATCCTAAACTTGTGAGATGTGAGACTGATTCTTGAAAAAATCAATACACGATTCAACGGGAGTCAAGCACTCTTCAGATATTTTATTGTTTTATTCTTGGCTACAATCCATTACCATAACTTTTCGAAATTTTATGTTTTTGATGGCTGTTGACTCAAGCTCTTGCAGTTTTCATGGTGCACTTGAGAATTTCCTGAAGGTTGTTTCGTTTGAAGTCGAAAATTACGGAATTACCGGAGAGGAATGTTCATATATAAACATTTTGTATGAGAATAATTCAACCTTCATTTGAAAAACGAGTGAAATTCGATTTATTTAAATAAATACAGTTAGTTACTATATTATTCATCCTGAATCCGGACCTAGGGATTTCGGAGAAAGGTTCAAACGAAAGAAAGATCGATAAGCTATTTCAGTGGAATCCTTCAAGATATTTTGTTTACTTATCTTTGTCTGGGAAGAATGATATTATTTTCCATTCAAATGTATAAGAAATAACAGCCGAAAGGAGACTTTAGACGCTTAATTATAACCTCAAAAGAAAATTTATTTGCTTTATCAAAATATTTCATCTGAATGGTTTAATAAGTTTATGGTTTATGGATCAATATTAATGAAAGTGTATTGTGGTTCGTCAAGATTATTTTGAGAAACAAAAATAGTCCAGCCGCTTAAGGTTTTATCTGCGGAAAAATTCCTAGTGAGCTTATTTTTTGTATACAACTTTATTACGGTGAAGGTCGCGGAAATCAGTTTTTCTCAAATATCTCGCGACCTATGGCTCGGAGGTCGATAGCAGCCATTATAAAAATGATTCCTGGTAAAATTATATACAAAAAATGGCTTTTACATTTTTTTGTATAATCAACCGTTTTCGAAGTAGAGCGCTGTGAAAGCTACCTATGAGGTAGAATGCAAGGCGCGTTTTTTTTACATGGTTTCCCCCGTAGGCATAGTCTATGATATTCAATACAAGGTTTTCTTATTCAAGAATAAATAATTTTTCATTGGAATTGTGAAAAATACAAAAAAAAATAACTTCAGTATATACATTTTTTTAATTCATTGTCGATATCTTCAGCTTCTCTATCTGTAATAGTTGCTGACAAAACGTCGAGCGGACTCATTTCTCGATTGACATCTATATCTTCATTATTTTAATCATTCGTTTACTCTGCGTTTAAGCATGACTGGCCACGGCAATGTCCACAAACTTTTGAGACATCTCAACCCAATTTTGTTGCATCCACATTTGCCACCGCAACCTTTCGTACAATTGCAAGAGATAGTGTTCAGTAGATCATCGGGTGCTGGTGGTAATAAATAATAGTATATTATTTTTCAACTCCGACAGCTAGCGACAATAGCATTTTTTAATGTTTGTAGACCACGCATAACTTCTACAACATCACCATCCGATAATAGGTAATTCATCGCATATAAAACATGTATCACTCATGATAAAAACTGTTAAAGAGCAGAAAATAACTAAAATAACGTGTTTAACGCTCAAGAAATAATTTTTAACTGAACTAAACACAGTCCGAGCTAGCCTAGCTAGCTAGCTCAGAGCTAGCCTAGCTCTAGGGCATATTCCAAGAACCTGACAACGCATCAGAGCTACATTTATACCAAAACCTGGAAAATCTGGACAGGACACGGCTAAAGCTCTGGACCAATCAGTCTAATGTCATTTTTGCTGAAGACTCTTGAAAAACTTCTCGACAGACATACCAGAGACGGTATACTGGCCACAAGACCAATACACCGAGATCAATATGCATACAGAGAGGGAAAATCAACTGAAACAGCATTACATCAACTCATAAAAAGGGCTGAATACGTGTTGGAAAACAAAGAGATATTGCTCGCAGCCTTTCTTGATATAGAAGGAGCTTTTGACAACAGCTCCTATAAATCTATAGCTAAGGCGACGAGAAATTCTGGGATCGATGCCACGAGCTGCAGGTGGATAGACTGCATGCTCAGAAGCAGGCTCATAGAATCAACTCTGATGGGGAGAGAATGGCCGTACGTGCAACCAGGGGATGTCCGCAGGGGGGAGTACTATCCCCGCTGCTGTGGAACCTGGTCATGGACGGGCTCATCAGAACCCTATACAGAAAAGGATTTAACACCATAGGATATGCAGACGACCTGGTAATTCTATCCCAAGGTAAATACAACAGTACAACCAGAGACAGACTCCAGATGGCTTTAAATGTAGTAACAGGCTGGACTGTAAAAGAAGGTCTACGTATTAGTCCTTCGAAAACACAGATAAATGCGTTCACCGGAAGAAGGAAAAGGGAAGGACTTGGCCCTCTGACGCTTCAAGGTGAACCAATATTGTCGGATGAAGTAAAATATCTTGGGGTTATCCTAGACCCAGGCTTAACTTGGAACCGACACCTCCAGCACGTGATCAAGAAAGCAGAGGTGGCCTTCATGGTTGCCAGACGCACTTACGGCACTAAATGGGGACTTAGACCCAGCATGGTACACTGGCTGTACAAAATGGTTGTCATTCCCAGGATCACATATGCATCTCTGGTATGGTGGCCAAAGATCAGACAATCCTCTGCTATGCTAAAATTAAGCAAGGTCCAAAGACTTGCATGTATTGGCATTACAGGGGCAATGAGGACTACTCCTACATCTGACAGAGATAAGGCATGTGAATAATGACATTTTAAAAATGCCAACAGACCACATGACCACCAAATATATCTTTCGCAAGAACTTCAAGATTGTCATCAAAGATCGAAAGGAGCTTGAGGAAGAGAACGCACCACAACTTAGTAGAGCGAATGAACTGATCTGGTATACAGACGGATCAAAAAATGAACTCGGTACCGGAGCGGGCATATACAGCAAGACGAGCAAATATGAAGGGATCGTCTCGCTTGGCAAATACGCTTCTGTATTTCAAGCAGAGGTCTATGCATTACTTGCATGTGCAAGGGCTAAGAATATGAGTGCCCACAACAACAGGCAGATCAGGATCTACAGTGACAGTCAAACCGCCCTTAAAGCACTTCAGAGCTATAGGGTGACATCTCGGCTAGTATTGGAATGCGGCGAAGAACTTAGAAGACTGGCGACTCGGAACAGTGTAACACTGGAGTGGGTCCCAGGTCACAAAGGAATCGCTGGAAATGAAAAGGCTGACGAACTCGCAAGAGCAGGATCGTCAACCCTGATGAAAGGACCCGAACCTGCTGTGGTCATCCCTAGATGCTTAACTAGGTCAAGGTTAAAAGGGTGGGTAAAAGAACAACACAGTAAACACTGGAATATTACGCCGAGGCAAATACATGGGAAGAAATTCATAAAAGAACCAACAGAAAAAGTAGCGAAAGAACTGCTCTCAATGAGCAGGAACAACAGGTAACGGAATGGCTGAATAGGTTGTAGTCAGAACACTAGGAGTATCCACAATAAGCCCAGGAGGCTGAGGTAGTACCGGCGAAGGGACGGCTCCTTAGAAAAAAAAAACACAGTCCGACAGGCAGTAGCAGACATAAAGGGACAGGTCTCGCAACTCCTTGGTGTATGGTATACAATAGCTTATGTGAGTGCATTCTAGTCCCTTTCGCAGCGCTCTACTCCAAAAACGGTTGATTTTACAGAAAAATGCAACAAACATTTTTTGTAGATAATTTTACTAGAAACAATTTTTATAATGGCTGCTATTAAACTCCGAGCAATAGGTCGCGAGATATTTGCGAAAAACTGATTTTCGTGTTCTTTTGACTTTCATACTTTTTTAGCCGGCTCAATGTCGATTTTTCACATCTTCATTACAACACTATAGTGAAGGTGTATACAAAAATCCAGCTCACTAGGAATTCTTCCGCAGATTGGGGTTATTACTGGACTAAAAGATATATAATGGATGAAGGTTTTTACTTGAAGAAAATCCATACAGAACAATTCAATTTGTTTAAATCTTCATTATATTTAAACCAATATTCAATTTAACTTGTGACGCGTTCAAATATAAACAAGATTTAAACAAATTCAAATGGAATATTGTGTCACAAGGGTGGAAAATGAGCTTTAGCAGCCCAAGGCTATTAGAAGCACGAGCGAGCTATGTGATCAAATTAATAAAAAGTTTCCCAATGTAATGTGTATACGGCACGTATAAACTAAGTATTATGTAACTAATACCCGAGTAAAAACTTTTCATCACATGCAAAACAATTTTTTACTATGACACCATTCATGGTATTCAAAACAAAATCGCATTTTGTCACGCGAGCTCGAACAGAGGAGGAATTCACATTTTTAAATTCATTAATCAGTCATCACATACAAAAAATTTTCCAATGCTTGTCATCATTTACTCATCATGATTCGTTATAAAGTGACGCTTGAAAAAAAAACGGTGGTTATATTTTTGGAATGCCGCTATTATGAAGGTACGCTGTAAAAATGTACAGCTGGAAGACTGGCGGTGTCAAGTGGAGAAAGGGAATTTAAAAATATTATCAATTCAATTGTTTCAAACCTTACGATGAGGAATTGCATGTAATTGAGTGAATTGTGGAATGTTTAATTATTTAATTTGCTTCATTGAAAAATATTGTGTTACAATGGCAACACCAACAGTTCGAAAAATGTAGAGTCTTATGTCTAATGATAATTGATTTAAATGTAAAGTGAATTTGGCAGAAAAAACACGTAAAATGAATAATATCAAAATAAAATCAAACACAGCCGTATCAGAGACATTAACGTTTCATTCTTCTTTTTAAATATTGACTTTATGGATTTGGAGAGCATTTCATATCTACTAGAAGCCTAGTCAAAGTACACAAAATATCAGTAAAATGCCGCAAAATATACAAAAAACTTGAATATTCTCAATTCAGTATTTAAAAGGGTTGTGATTAACATGAGAATAACTTTACGATGCTAGGCATGTAATTTTCCGGAAAATCGTTAGGAAAATTTTTTTGTTTTTTCCACTCTAATTGTTTAAATAATAAAATTACAGGAAATTATTCCAATCAAAAATTGTAGCTAATACATTTATCTACAAAATTTGTCTGAACATTTTTTTTGTATCTGCATTATTTTTCAAAATAATCCTAATGATGGCCCGAGTCAATTTGCAGATATGGTTTTATGGAGTGCCTGCTACCATGCCCTGTTATTTTAATTAATTGCTGTTCTCCAATTCCCGTTTTGGCTAGAGTTGAAACAGCAGTGGCCCTCGCAGAATGATTTGTTATCTTGATCTTGTTGACATCGATTCCAATCACTGATGCCGATGATTTGAACCAGGAAGATATTGTATTTTGTCCAACCGGGCTGTTCTTGTACCAACCCTTGGAATTGGGGTGGTGCCAGTTTGGATTTGGAGTTAAAAATAAACGATTCGTTTTGATGAGTTGGTCTCGCTTGCTTATTAGTTTTTTGAACAGTCTTACTGGGCATAACTCTTCATTGACTGTATTCGGTACAAGCCACTTACTGTCGGCCATTCTTTTTGAACCGCCTTGAGTGGTCTTGGAGAAAACCGGGTTATACTCAATGCGTCTTGTTGGTTTCCCTTGATTGTCAATTTCCTCCACAAAATATTTTATTGTTGCTGCCGCTCCTTCATTTCCTCTCCAGGCCAATTCATGAGCAGCAATGTGAAAGAACTTTCTTCGCAATCCTTCCGGAGTGTTTTCGTCCCAAAGCTCAATAATCTTTATTAATTCGTCTGCTGATAGTGCGGATGAACTTGCCTTTGTCTTGGTTGGATCTATTTGTAGCTTCCGACGCTTAGCATTTTTTGCAGCTCTTGCGTTGACAAATTCTATGTCAGAGAATGGATTAAATTTGCGATTATACCTTTTGAAAAAATATTCCTGCAACTGCTTAGCTGTAGAAGTCCATAGAACTTTGACAACACTCTCCTTGTAGTCTTCGGAGTTCTTTTTTCGCATGTTGAAGGCATAGTCTTCAAGAATGAGCGCCAGTTCTTCCACAGGTATATCCGCTCTGTCGAAATCATACGCTTTTTCTGTGCAAAAGTTTATAAATTGCTTCCATACACTTGCCTTCGATTCCTTAGTATTCGCTGGTGTCAACTGCTTAATATTCTGGCGAATATTTTCTTTACTTTCTTGACCGAAGCGAGACATTTTTCTACGTCGTGCTGTTTTGACATGTTTGACAGAAATAATTTCTAGTTTAGAGTTTCACTGAGTTGCCATGG
>CAJUYH010000999.1:0-54220 GCA_910591685.1 Galerucella tenella | reverse complement strand
GTTCTCGAGAAATTGGACTGTCAAAACGTCGTGGGACACCCTGTATACAGGGTTTGGTAAAATGCGTGAAACACCTTATTTATTGCAGGACTATTATTCTGTTGCAAAGCTCACCGAGAGAAGAGTTATTTATAGATAAATAAACTGATTTAATTGACCCTCCTTTGTTTAAAACTAACATTGCTTATTTATTATCAAGAAGCCATATTAACGTGAAAATATTGGGAAAATTTGATATAAAAAAATGATTTATTTATTTTAGTGTAATTTCTTTAATGTGAAAAAATTTGTTCTCCTTTATGCACACCTTCATACAATTGTTATTCAGAAACTATAAAAGTCTACGAAGCACAATATAATATGTTGCTATAAAATATAACAATGCTATTTGGGTAAAAATTGTTTTCATCACCCAGGAAAAAACCTAACATCTTCAATAATATTCCATCACTTTAAAACAACAAATTAAATATTCATAGTGAATAATTCGAAAGTTTTGACAGAAAGGACCCCGCGCTTTTCTTATGACAAAGTGGCGTTCCGTCAAATGTTATAAATTTTGGATATGATGCTGTACTTGACTTCTTGACCAAAAGTGTACATGGGACCAATTCAATCCTATGACTAGTTTCCGATATACAGGGTATTATCTATGATAAATAAATAAAGCATAATAATAATAATAAAGTTGAAAAATCCTTGTTTTTCTTGACCACGTAATTTTATTATTAACAAATAAATATACATTTTCAATTGATAGTACCATTGATATGTTCTAGTTTATCGTAAACTTACACATAAATAGTTTAAAATATCAACATATACAGGGTGGGACTCAATTATACAAGGACGAATTTTTGGAATTCTAAGAAATTCCCATATTGAATAAAAACAAGGTCAGAAATAAAAATTTACTTCATGTTCAATGTTCTGGCATCAAATATACTAGTTCTAGAGGTATTCCATACAGGGTGATTCCTAATGCAACCTGAAATTAGTTTTTTTCTAAATGAAATAAATAAGTTACACCATGTATTTTAAAATTAGTTTTTGATGTTTAAAACGTATTGGTTACCTAGATATTAGTACTTTTCTTAAAATAAAGGGTGATTTGCACATACATCTTGTTATTAAACCGACAAAAATTAGACAATACACTTTTTCTGAATCACCTTGTATTTTATAATTAGATCCGTCAAAATGTTCAATTTATTTTGTTTTGTAATAAGCTTAAAATAGTAAATAAGCTGAAAAGATTTCATAATCTTACTATGACCAGTTTTTCAGAAACAGGATCCTGAGGGTGGAAGAGGTATCGATTAAAGTTAACTTTATGGAAAAACCAGGTTTTCATGATTTGATAATTGCTCTGTTTTGTCGGTTCCGTCAACAATTTGGCATTTATAACCTTAATTAATTATATTGTGAATATTTTGATTGCTTTTACTTTGTTTTCTTTGAATTTTACAATGTTAACAAACGATATCCAAGAGATTTTTGGGGAACTTTCAACCGACGATGAAGAAGATGCCATTAATATTGTTGAAGGCCCTCGGCGACGAAGGATATTTAGGAATCGGCTGGACCATTTCACTTTGTGGAACGAAACAGAACTACACTAATGATAGAAGAGATTCAATTTCCTCATTGGAAAAGTTCATGGCTCGTCTATCCATTCAGACAGGAACAAATAAAATAAAAATTCGACATTGGGAACTAAATAACAAATACACAACAGACATATCAAAACTAGACCATAAAACTAAAGTCAAAATGCCAAAACTGTATGCCATAGAGAATATTTCTCTACGCTCCAGACTTTTCTTCTTTCTATTTTTCTTTTTTTTTAATGAAACTTTTATTATTATTAATTTACTGTAGTACATGCCTACAGGATGATTAAATACTTGTAATCTATTCATATTTTTATCTATGTTTCGGTACACTTCGGTATGTATCCATAAATAAAGATGTGATTATAATTTCGTTCACTATTCCTATTCTGCTGAGTACTCTACCCTCGGGACCCTGTTTCTGAAAAACTGGTCATAGTAGGAATATGAAATCTTTTCAGCTTATTCACTATTTTGAGCTTATTACAAAACAAAATAAATTGAACATTTTGACGGATTTACAGGGTGATTCAGAAAAAGTGTATTTTCTCTAATTTTTGTCGGTTTAATAACAAGATGTATGTGCAAATCACCCTGTATTTTGAGAAAAGTACTAATATCTAGGTAACCAATACGTCTTAAACATAAAAAACTAATTTTAAAATACATGGTGTAACTTATTTACTTCATATTGAAAAAAACTAATTTCAGGTTGCATCAAGAATCACCCTCTAGAACTAGTATATTTGATGCCAGAACATTAAATATGAAGTAACTTTTCATTTCTGACCTTGTTTTTATTCAATATAAGAATTTCTTAGAATTCCAAAAATTCTTCTTTGTATAATTGAGTCCAGCCCTGGATATTTTAACATTTTGAACTATTTATGTGTAAGTTTGCGATAAACTAGAACATATGAATGGTACTATCAATCAAAAATGCATATTTATTTGTTAATAATAATATTACGTGGTCACAAAAAACAAGGATTTTTCAACTTTAATACCCTGTATATCGGAAACTAGTCATAGGATTGAATTGGTTCCATAGACACTTTTGCTCAAGAAGTCGAGTACAACATCGTATCCAAAATTTATTACATTTGACGGAACGCCACTTTGTCATAAGAAAAGCGCGGGGTCCTTTATATTTTTTAAATAAGCCTATAGATTATTAGCCTCAAATAAGATCTACTTTATACCGAAAAAATTAGTATTTCAGTATAATTGTACATTTATTGTTACGAGGAAAAAAACTTATTTGTTACGAATCACATATTTCTTCACCTGTAAGAAATCACATTAGCCTACAAATTATGTGGCAATTGAAACAAAGAATCCTCACCCCACCCTTCCTATTATTCAGTAACGGTCACCACCTGTATACGTTTGGCGTCGGTCTGCATGTGAAATTAGATCAGTTTTTGCAATTTTACTAATTATTTTGTTTGTGTGAAGTATGTGGTTAAAGTGCTCTGGACAAAAATAAGTTTCATAATAGAATGAAATAATTGTTAAACTCATGGCGATTACAAGAATTGTGAGATATCTTTGAAGGTAAGGAAATAAATGACAATTATATTCAAGTAGGTAGAAGTAACAAGAAAGCGAAATGTACCTCAAACATACACATTTCTCAATTGAGCCTGTCAGATCTACTCCAAAAAACTACTATGGGGAAAGCATTAATGAGCACACTTAAGGATAGACGAGGCTATCTTGTGGATACCATTGTTGGTTATGTTTTAGATCATGTAGGTATGTTTAATTTTAACAATGTATTGTTCCCATTTTATAAATGTATGGTATCTATTTTAAAAAAGTATAGTTTTCTTTTTAATAGATCAAAATATTCAGCAGCAAGTTTTTTATTCCTATCCTGCTTTCCTACTAAACAGTTTTATGCATAAATAGAGACCATTAATTTATTAATTATTTATTTGACATAATAAGATTTTAATTGTCACAAATAAATCTTTTTCTCGCTGTACAAAGATTCAGCTCAAGCACCTGGGCTGTTGAGGAGTATAGCTGTTTTTATCTGAAAAAGAAAGGGAAGTGAAACTTATCCACTTAAAGTGATTAAACATGATTATTTTTAAGTTAGTAAAGTTTTTGTGTATATCTACAAACCCCCTTACGTAGTTTGTATGTTAAAGAGCAGTGTTTAGCATGATACAGATATTAAATATTGCGAGAGTTTCGAAACATTATTTTGTGATACAAAACACACACTTCTTGTAACATTTATAATGGTTGCTAATGGCGTTATTAAGGAAAAGACGTATGTTCCGTATTTCATAGTCTGGAAGATACATTGTCTAATTAACATATTGCACCAAAAAGGCCTTTGAAATGAAATTTCGTCTTGAGCTTGGATCCTACTAGATTGAAATAACACAATCTAACAAATTAATTGAAATGTTTGTTATTATATATTTCACATCAAGGAGAAGAAAATGGGGAAAAATAACTGAAAAAGTTCATTGAAACGGTAGAAACTAACAGAAAAACTCAAACTACTTCTAAACCAACAGAGTACAATCAATAAACCTTGTTTACACTTCAAGTCACACCAGAATCATTGGTGATGAAGTAGTGGACCAACTTGCCAGGAATAAGGTCATCAACTAAGAATCTTTGAAACTGACAAAAATGACAAAGGACCTTTCAAACTCAAATTTGAAGCTTTGCTCAATAAACATGGCCAAGGAAAAGATCAGCAAGGTGTATACCATCATATGAACAGAATAGAGCTGGACGTCTATGCCTGCTGAGCTGCTTAAACTATAGACCCTAAGAGGATTCAAGGCTCTAAGACTACTGAAAACTAGCCAAAGTAACACGTATAATATAGTAGTGAATTTCTTATTGAATCATGAGTAATTAACTGTATCTCTACAAGCTTTAGTGCACATCTGGGTATCATATTATTTTACTTTCATCAGAGTTCAAATGGAAATCAAAGTTTAATCATGTTCATTGACTGTCTTTGATCAAGAAGCTAATGGAAAATCTGACGGAGGAGATGACTGTTTTGGATGTGCATGTTAATAATCTTCGCCCGATGTTTGCTGGTTAATCAAGAAAGTAGTTGGTAATTAGAAACCGTTTCGTGGAGCTGGAGCAAACAAAAAGTTTATTGGAAACGCAGTTAACAACTGGCTATGAATAATTTCCAAAGGAACTGGTACCTCACACAAATATATTGAATTTCACTTTTGCTTGAAGTTTGTGTACAGTGCGAGGCTTAATTATAGAACAAATCCATAATTTTGGAAAATATTGGGAAAAATATCTTCAGGATATCTCTTAGGGCTCAATTTTCAAAAGTATCGGAAAAAATCTCTCTTACGTCTCTTTATAAAAATTGGAATCTTCTGCAGAGTGAATGGATATTAACTGTGTTTTATTTTGTGACAAGGGAAGTTTTTCCGTTGTGTTTGCTTACGTTTTAAACTGTCTCACTATATATTCCATTGTGTTGAGCTTATCGCCGGACTTTTCCGGTTTAAAGACCGGGTTATTAATTCATACTGTCTCCAGGCTTACAACGCACATATGCACCGATTCACAGATAGCAATCTCGAATTGGAACCGTGGAAATTCTGCGGAAACTGCAATTTCCGGCTTTCTGTGTCACCTCTATTACATACGGTCAAGATTCCAACCAGTGAGTGCTTTTGAGTAACCATTAACAATAGGAGAACAACAAATTACAATTAATACACAAATAATTATTATCAGTAATAATATAACAAGAGAGTGAGAATAAATTGAAAATAATTTGACAGAT
This sequence comes from Galerucella tenella, assembly GCA_910591685.1. Lineage (NCBI taxonomy): Eukaryota > Metazoa > Arthropoda > Insecta > Coleoptera > Chrysomelidae > Galerucella > Galerucella tenella. The sequence goes on along the minus strand of CAJUYH010000999.1, from coordinate 48,811 downwards.
TTTTTTTAAAACTTGTTGCCAGGCAATAGTCACTACGTTTCACCGTTCTAAAAAAATGTAAAAATGAAAACAAAATTGTTTTTAAATTGCACACGTCCCTACCATTTGTTCTAAGATCTATGGCCTTTTCTGTTGTTGTTTTTACGCCGCTTTTCTGTTTGAGGTGGGACACGTGTTCATTTTAACCACTCTCAAAGAATTTGTCCGCTAATTATTTGCCCCGCCTCCAGTTTAGAATTCAGCAAATCAGGGTTGTTTATTACCGGAAATTTTCTTTTCTGGCGCTATTTTTTGAGAGACTTCTATTAAGTTATGAAATCAAACAATTTTATTTTGTAAAATCTACATTATAATGTAGATTTTACAAAATAAAATTGTTTGATTTCATAACTTACTATGGATCTACATCAAGTAAAAGCCTCATCTATTCAAGACTTCTATTATCTGTCCAGCAGAGAAGATGTGTTAAAGGTCTTCTATTAACTGTTCAGCAGAGAAGACGTGCGTTGACACATTGTGAATATATTAAAAGAATTAACAATTTAACTTATTACAATGAAAAACGCAATTATTAAAAATATACAATTCAATTGTTTCTTTTTAATATTTGATATTATTGTGTCTTGATTAGTTACAAAAACAATTTAAATCTCCATTATTTTTGAACTAATGTTTATATTTGATAAAGCTACTGTGTTAGCGAAACGTCTTACAAGATTAAACTTTCCAATTTCCAATATACAAATTAAATAGTTTTATTCCATCCTTTCCATCAAGTATAACATCATCATCTATTGAATAAATAGGATATTTTATAAACTGTGTCATCATACAACACAGAAAATTAAATAGTTTCGAAATTTTATTTTCATGTTAAGCACAGCTATCACGTAGAAATTCATATTTTACGAATTTCAGTTTGGTGAACTTACAATGAAAATAACTACTGTGAAGCTGAATTGTTCTATAAATAAAGTCTATACTCGTTATTTTGATTTGATGAATAAATTTTCCCATTCATTTTCACAAAATCAACAGAGGAATATTTTTTTAATTTCTAGCAAACATCATTTCAAAACAATACAATCACTACTTTAGCAGCAGTTTTGGGAAAACAAGGTTATTGTTCATAATTTTCCGGAAAAAAAAACAACAGTGAAATTTGTCAAACAAGGAGACTCGATCTCCCCAGCTTTATTTAATTTGGCATTGGAGAGTATCCTAAGAACAGCTAAACTAGAAAGCAAAAACATCATAACAGACCATATTCAAATCATAGCATATGCAGACGATTTAACCATAGTAGCAAATTCAAGACAAGAACTTATAAAAGCAATTGAAAAGGAAGGAGAAGAGGCAAAACAACTTGGAATGGAAATCAACGCGGGCAAAACAAAATATATGATAGTGGGTGAAAAAAACGAGAATATCGAAGGGAAATTAAAAACGCAATGGCATTCATTTGGAAATGTAACAGCATTTAACTACGATGTAACGATGGAACAAACAGAAAATGAGCAGGTGCAAGAAAGAATACTCAATGGAAACCAAGCTTACTGCAGAAATAGAAAACTTCCGAAAAGTAAAGCCATAAATATGGCTTAGAAACAACGGTAATAAACAAAAAAGAAGCAGAAGAGTTGAAAATCTTAGAAAGAAATATTCTTAGAACGATACTGGGGTCGAACATAACAAGATCTGGAGAAAGGAAACTTAAAACTAACAAAGAAATAGAAAACTAGTTGAGCAATGAGACAATCGTGAAATAAATAAAAGCACAACACCTAAAATGGGCAGGACATATTATGAGACGAAAGCCTGGAGAAATTATAAGGAGAATAACACAATGGACTCCTCCATGGCCGAGAAGAAGGGAAAAACCCAGAGAAAGTTGGAGGAATTAGATAGAAGATGATACAAATAGGATGGGAATCAAAGAGTGGAGAGAAAAATGCAGAAATAGAACAGCAAGAAATTGTAACAATAAGAAGTGAAAAGGGAGAACCTATTAAATGGATTTAAAAGCGCATTAGCGTTAGCCACAATCTAGTAGATTTAAAGGCTTGATGATGATGATGATGAAATTTGTTTATTTTCAGATACCTACTCAGAGTATATTTTTTGAATATTAACTTATAAATAAATGTTTATTTTGCATTAACGCTTCACAGAGTTTTTGAAAATTGCTTTTCAAAAAGCACACCATTCGCTAAGAAGCAAAAGCTACTTCTCTGGCTATGTGCCCGGACAGACATTGAATAACACTTCCAAGTGAATCGGGGTTCGGATATCATACAATTCTTGTTCATTTTTGTTAATAGAGGGGAAAATATCACATGTTGACCGACTCCGGCGTGTTTGCGCCTCGTCAGTACAAGGTAGATATCGTCCATCCAGAAACTCTGATAGCATAAAGGCCTTTGCACACCGGCGTACTGAACGTCCTGGACGTTTAGTACGTTTTTGTCAAAATGAATCGCTGCCCATGCTATCAAATGAGACGGTTCACTCCGCGCGCCCAGAACGTTGCTAACGTCCACGACGGTCTTCGGAAGATTGCTCGGCGAGTGATTTTCTACAAACGTCCAGCCCGTCCACGGCCTAGCGCATGCGCAATGGACACTTCAGATCCACGTGCTCCGATGCCCTCACTTCTGCAAAACCCCGCGTCATCCCAGTGTGTTTGTTGTTGCCAGTGTTTTGTGCGTTTGTACCATGGAAGAGTTGCTGGAGGAAGTTCGTGATCATCCTGTAACCACTTCCCTTTTCTATTTATGAGATGTATCCATTTACTTCTTCCTGTTAACGAATATAATAATAATAATAAGTCATCATCACTATCACTACTCGACTCGTTCATCCACGGAACAGAAAACCTGATGTCACACCAAGGAACTGGCGGAAAAGACATCTTGGCACTGACAGATCCTCATGAGCGAACATGTGGACGTTTGGTACGTTGCAGGCGGTGTGAAAGGGGCGCGTACCGGACGTCCGGAACGTTCCAAACGTCCAGGACGTTCAGTACGCCGGTGTGCAAAGGCATTTATCCTGGACTGAAGACAATGCTGAACTGTTTCTAATTAACTCCCCAATTCAATGAAAAAAGTCTCAAATGGTTGTTTCGTTTAATTCAGATATTCAGGCAGCACTAGAAAATTTTGCATGTCCCTAGATTAGATTTAGACTTGTCAGGTCTACTTTAATCATGACACACCATAATAGAGTAACTCTTAAGTGAGTCTTGAAACCCCAGAAAAGCTAGAGTATGGAACTACAATCACTGGTCGCGAATCAGTATTTGGAAGATAAAAAAACTGCTGCACGTGGTTGCATATCACGATGGACTCAAACTAAACATCAGAAGTAATGTTGGTCTTTTACCAAAGCAAGAAGAGCAAACTTCTGATCAATAACCCTAGTAGCTGTTGACTAACGAAATTTTAAACCTCAGCAGGGGTGTTACGATATCTATCGTTATTTTTTTATCCACTTCTATCATTAACTTCCAAGTAATTCCTTTTCAAACCCTTTTTCTACGCCTTTGTCTATAAAACGAATATCGCTAAAACCCCTTTTCTACGATCCGCCGTTCTAAAAAAATGTAAAAATGAAAACAACATTGTTTTCAAATTGCACACGTCCCTACCCTTTGTTCTAAGATTTATGGCCTTTTCTATTGTTGTTTCTATGCCGCTTTTCTGTTTGATGTGGGACACGTGTTTCATTTTAACCACTCTTAAAGAATTTGTCCGTTAATTATTCGCCCCGCCTCCAGTTTAGAATTCAGCAAATCAGGGTTGTTTATAACCGGAAATTTTCTTTTCTGGCGCTATTTTTTGAGAGTCTTCTATTAACTGTCCAGCAGAGAAGATGTGTTGAAGGTCTTTTATTAACCGTGTAGCGGAGAAGATGTGCTAAAAAAGTCTTCCACTAACAGTGTAGCAAAAAAGATGTGTTGAAAATCTTCTATGAATGCTCACTAGGAAAAATGTGATAAAACTTCGTGTCGTGACCGCTAATATAACATAATTATGCTTGAATATTATTGAAAAGTTTTGTGTTCCAAAAGTTTGGAGCCGACTCTCCAGATGCATAAAAGTATAGTGCCGAATGTTCAAATGCTTTCGTTTTAATAACGTCGATGATCTGACTTCACCAATGTACTCTTTGTACTTGTTAAGAGAATAATGAAAAATAAGTTGGCGCCCAACTTATCTGTTTCTTCCTTGTATGATGGTTCCAATAAAATTCTAATTCAGGCAAAGATCCAACCCTGGGATATCACAAATACCGTCTACTGAAAGGACGAGTCATGTTACAGGGGCTACCCAAGGAAGGGTTTCTCCAAGAAGAAGAGCCCAGTGAAAATACTGTAGAGCCTAATAAGAGCAGCTGGTCTCGAAGCCTCTGAACCTAGCTGAACCAAGTAATCTATCTAATGGGTTCTATAGAACACTTTTTTTCAAATCGCCGCCTTCCTCTTTATAATATGTTTTCCTTTGTAGAAAAATAGGGCATCTCGAACGTAAATCAGCATTGTTTCGATTTAGAGCTTTTTAAAAACCTGATATCGATTAATCTTCATAACTTCGGGTCAGAATTCTTTACGATTTCCTATTAAAGCGTCTCTGAAGTGTACATTAATTGAAGCTGAAAGGCTCCGTTTTCCCACAGACAAACGTGCAGATAGCGAAGTGACGACAAATCGATAATTCACGGCTCGACAGGGCTGGATACGTGTAACACTATTTTACGAACGAAAGGATAGGTAAGGTCAAGCCTAGCTCGTATTGACGCTTCTTCTTTAAGGTTACTCCAATAACAGTGGAATATATTTGTTAAATAAATTAATCGAGAAAGTCAATTCACAAACCAACCTTTCTTCTTCTTCCACCAGTTAAATTTTAATGATACGTAAATGAGATTAGCACGGAGATATGTTTGATTACCAAGCAAAATTTTGAATTCATGATTAAATGAGTTTATAAAGCGTTAAACCGATAAAATTATATTTCCTAATAATTAGTGACTGATGACTCGAGGAAAACCCTATTAGCATTCACTTGTTAATTTAACAAGGCTCTGTCGAACAATATATATCATTTATGGGAATGAAAGCATACAAAAGCTGCTTTTTACTTTTCGTTTTTTTGTTGATTTGCAAAATTTTAATCACCATCATAACATAATTAACACAAATTATAATAATAAGTAATTAATCTTGTGCTCGAACGGAATGTTGATGTTTTGATTCGTGCTTTATCTTTGTTTTCATGTTCATCAAATATATGATATTATATACCTAGATTGCGATTATAATCTGCCATATAGTTTTATTTAGACTTATCGCCCTTTCAAAGCCTTCCAATTCTTGGAAATATTAAAAATATCAGAGATTTCTGAATTTCTTCAACCCTTGGTATCCTTCATGTAAGTAATACGTGAATTGTAATGATCTGTTTCCAGAGAAATTTACTTCAATTCTCTCCTCTTTGAACCTTGTACCTCATTGTTGCTGATTGAAATATATCAAATACTCTATTCAATTTAAGAGCACTTTTATGGTTTTTTGAATAGACTAAGCACCAGAAATTGAATGCCTTTTTATACAATAGCTCTTTAAAATGCAACGACAAACGGAAATTCAACGAAATGTAGGAAGGTTAACTCTTTTCACGTATTTTAGTACAGAAGATGTCAGTCTTGAAAGTCAAAGAATCGAGTTGATGACATCATATTTGCCCAAATAAATGCTTGTATATACAGTGCTATTCAAAAGTCCCCTCCCCCTCGTATCTTTTTAACGGCTACACTTACATTAATAAAATTTGGAGGGTGGAAATAAAATGTTGTAAACTTCTCTACGAATGGTAACAGGTGACGTAATAGTGATAGATGACGTCACAGTGCAACTCTGGCATTGACATTGGCTACATAGCCATATTAATTTTGTTTGGGTTTGAACTGATTTTCACGGATAAATGAAATAAATACCAAAATTATTATTTAACATTTGAATATTGAAGATTTTTCAGTCCGCCTATGGTTAGTTGTCAAAAAAATTGACGTTTTTAATTTAATAGTATTTGTTGCTTTGCAAAGTTTTTCTATATAGCTTGAATATTTAATTTTATTATTGTTTAACGAGACGTTTAAGAGTTTACATAGGCAAAATAGTACGTACTCAAGCCGACAAAGTAGCAGCTATCTCAATAATTGGTGAATCTAGAAAGAATCTCCATAAAGCGGAACGTTTATTCAATGAGATATACCCAGATCGCTCTATCTAGAGAACTTATTTGAGGGAGCTTCTTCACAAGTTTGAAGCAACAGGTAGTGTTCAAGATGCCAAACGATCTGATCGACCAACATTTAGTGATGATAAAAAAATTGATATAGTTGCTGAAATGGTAGTAAACCCTACTCCCTCTTCAACTAAAGTTGCGTCTATCTGTGGAGTAAGTAGAAGTACAGTACAGAGAGTGTTGACTAAAAATAAATTTCATCCATACAAGTTAAAAATGGTGCACCATTTTTCGGATGACGACCCCGAAAGAAGACTCGAATTCTGTGAATGTATGACAAATAAAATTAGTCAAAACCCACATTACACAAAAACAATTTGTTTTAGTGACGATAGTACTTTTTGCCTCAATGGAAATGTTAATACACAAAATGTAAGGTATTGGAGTGACACAAATCCTCACACCCAATAAATGGGCAGGTATTTTGGGAAACCACATAGTTGGTCCTGTCTTCCTAAATTCAAATTAAAACGGAGAAGTGTATCTGGAGATGTTACAAAATGCAATTGAGCCGTTAATTCTTGAAATTCTGGGAGATAATCCAGATGGCCGAATTCATTCATTTTTTTCTATGGGGGTACTTGAAATCCAAGGTTTATACTAAGACACCAGACAGCATTGGCGTTTTGAAAGAAATAATTATTGAATAATGCAATGCAATTTCAGCTGACACATTCGAACGAGTACGACAAGAGTTTACTAATAGGATGTATTACTGTCAAGTAGACAGAGCACATTTCGAACACTTATTCACACAAAATTTTGCGAGTAATTCAAAATAAATAAATTCTACGCGAGGCACGTTACAGTCAGAAGCGTAATGTTTGTGCACATTAACTTTCATATGTGGTGACGTCACAGTCATAGTCTTCGCCCCGCTACGGTATGCTTGTTTAATTGGTTGTATTAGGAAAACGACATATTCTATTGACATGAAATTTTCAGAATCATATTTTTATCCTGAGTACTTTGTTTTACGACAGTTGAAAATGATTTAAAAATTTTAGTAAACGAGCCCATTAACAATTAATTGTAATTCAATACAGGAAACTCATTGATATAAATGGAGTGAAAGCACGATGACCAATAAACAGACTGGTAATGGCAAAAATGAGACTCTCTGACACTAATTACCCCTATTTGCCGACATTTCACATAGGTTTACCTATTTAAATTTAAATTTCGCTCCCGACTTGCTGGAAATGTCCAAAAAATAGTCCCCTGAAAATTTGAGCTCTCAATATTAGCTCTAACTACCTACTGGCTCAAAGCGTTAAAATATTTCCCATTTGAAATACACGTAAACTTTGATGATTGGGCGATGAACATTCTTCGACCCTCTGGAATTAAATACGCCCATCACTAACTACCCACACTTATTCTTCTCTCTCTCTCAAGTAGTTTTTCTCATATTTTCCTTGTAAATGGTATGACTTTAATAGATTTTTCGAAATCTGTATGTATAAAGTTACAAAATATTTACATACTTATAAATTAGAAGCTTTCCTTGTTTACTACTGCCCAGCCTTAATACCTTTACAACAATCAATGTCTGTTTCTCCATCATATAAATTGCTAACGAGCACTGCGAATACCTCGTCAATCAATGAAATTACAGAATATCCAGCGGCGGTATGTTTATAAGTGTACTAGTGCTTTGTTTGCTGGGGATGTACGTATGAGTTTAGTAAACTAATTAGTACCTACATAATCTAGTGATTTAAAGAGTCAAGGATTACTTTACGAGAACTCCAGATAGTGTGCATTAGTTATTGTTATGGCTATATTGCAGTATATTCAGTGTTGGCTTGTTGTTTCCAGGTTTCGAGCATGTTTCATCCAAATATTACGATTTCATTATAGTAGTGTATTTTCAATTCTAAGCGTATCATTAGGATCAATCAATTTCTGGCAGAGTTGTGCATAAAATTAAAACAAAGTGTTCTGAATGATATACCAACCTTCAAAATTTTTCATTGCACAAGAGTGATGTATCTGGAAATTGACGTTTGCTAAGCCCATAAAGATAAATAGCGTCTAGGGTTTTCGGAAGTTTGTGAAATATAGCTTAAAGTTTTTCTGTATTTTAAAACCCATGCGAAAACGAATTCGGAAGGAATAAAGGTGATATAGCAGCTACGCTATCATACGAGTTAGAAAATTTGAGGCTGAGAGCACTATCATATTTAATTCAAGATCAATCACTAATATCATTAACAAATCTGTGCTAACTTTGGCTGTATACTTGAGAAAATAGCACATCTGTGTCGCATATATATTTGTGTAACTAGTTGGCAGATTAAATTTTATACAAAATTATATTTGCCGTACATCTGACATCCCTCGACGTGTGGTTATTCGCTCCATTTCACTCACAGATCACAGCAATATCAACTGGATCATGAGGTGCCCTGATGGTTTGGAATGTAAATGCATCTGTCTCGGCGAAACGACGACATACAGGCTAACGTAACATTCCAGCAGATGGAGTTTGTGAGACAATTTTATCTTTGAATTAGTATAATTTAGCAGAAACTTTATAAAAGTGAGTTATTTTGGTGAACCATTTGAATGTATATTTTCGCATAAATGTAAAAACACTCTGTATAAAACAACGAGTTAAAAAAGAGAGGAGAGAACATAACAGTGTAGAGAATCATCGACCAAAATGGCTTCTGAATATGGCCGACTTCCGTAAACAAACCAGAGGCGTACATCAAATTATTCAATTATGGGAAACGAAAAACTGTTTTTCCTTTTACTTTTTTTTGTTAGAGAATTGATACCTTTGGTACATTCAAAAATTTTATAACACTATTGTACAACTCCGGTGAATATTTTCCCATGTATGAAATTATTCGTATACTACATTTTGTAGTACGCTTAACGCTACCACGCTTAACTTCCCTCCTTTTTCTTTTACCTCGTTGGTATAAAATCACAAATTTAATTTCGGGCTAATGTTTTGAATACAGCTCATGATATGTCAAACTTGTCAATGCTAGGTGCAAAAATGTTCATCATAATAATAGATTAAGCTACAAATAAACGTAAAACTCTCAAAAAATGTTACGCTGTTGAGTTTCTCATTTAATAAAACCTTCCTGATAACCAAATTTCGATATCTTTCCAGTGGATTCAACTTAAACAATGATATCGCGCCCTTTTGAAGGTGACTGAACGAGATATAGGTATAAAGAGAACGTATAGATCAAAGTCTAAATCAAAAAGGAAGTGAAAACACAATGTAGCTATTGATAAGTCTTGTCACGATCGGTACACTTTATGTCGAAGCCACCTTGAGCCATTTTATTAAAGCTCATTTATTCTAAAGCTTCATCAAGGATGCTTCAGTCTTTTTAAAGCTCGCATTTTACAAGCTATTGCTCCGAGATCGAACCGCACTTCATTTATTTTGCAATGGATGTGAGAACTCATTGAAGAAATAAAGTCGGAGTTGAACTTTTTTAATGTGGTTTTTTTTTCGGGATTAGTTATATGAAATTCTAGTAAAAAACGTCGGCTATTATTGGATGGAATTCGTGACAAATGCAGTGATAAATCGATTAACAATTCACGATGTCCAATGAAAACGTCAGACTTTTGTATTTGTTGTTACAGCAGCAACAAAATACACTGCTCCAAGAAATTAACGCACCACTTAATATTTTCTGAATTTTTTTTGCCATTTTGAACAAACTGTGAAATATTTCATAAAATTTTGGAAGAGCATTAAATATTATTTATTTTACCTACATACTAAAATTATCCTCACTGTGTTTGTTGTGTTATTGAGTTTTTTTCTGAATTCCTATAATTGCTTGTAAGATAAATAGGCCATTATTCGTTTGATTTTTAGCTGCTACATTTGAATTTTTAAGTCTTGTGATATTCTTCTGGTTAAATTGTTAACATGCAACGTGAAGCCAGAAATTTGACGCCTAATGAATGTGCACAAGTCATTGTATTGCACGAAGAAGGTTGGAGTTATCGCCGTATAGGTGAGAGATTTAATGTGTCCCATACAAGAATATCGCGTATGGTTGAACGATACAGGGAGACTGGTGAGCACATTAGAAGAGCTGGCCAAGGCAGACATCGTATCACGACCCCCGGCCAAGATCGTTTTTTAAGGCTTTCCGCTTTAAGACAACGATTCGTAACAACAAGAATGTTACAATCTTAGCTTCAAAACGCACATGGGATTCGAGTAAGCTTGGAAACCGTCCGACAACGTCTTCGACAAGATAATTTGAGACCTCGCATTGCCGCTCGAGGGCCAGCACTAACCGTAGATCATCGTAGAGCCCGGTTAAACTTTGCCAGAGAGCATGTCAACTGGGGGGAAGCTGACTGGGAAAGACTTCTTTGGACAGATGAGTCCAGATTTTGTCTGCATACTTGCGATAGACGTGTTCGTGTTTTTAGAAGGCCAACAGAACGATATGCACAATGCAATAAAGCGAATACCACCTTATTCGGCGGAGGCTCGGTTACGGTATGGGGTGGAATTTCGTTAACGGGTCGTACGGACTTGGTGGTGCTAAATAATGGAAATCTTAATGCTGAACGTTACATATTGGATATTCTTGAGGAACATGTTGTGCCGTTTGCCCCTCATATCGGTGAAAAATTTTTATTAATGCAAGATAATGCTCGACCTCACACAGCCCGAATAGTAAGAGATTATTTATTGGAAGTTGGCATTGAAACTATGATTTGGCCTGCCCGAAGTCCCGACCTTAATCCAATAGAGCATCTTTGGGATATACTCGGAAGGCAATTACGAGCTCATCCCAACCAGCCTAACAGCTTGGAAGATGTGGGGCGACTTCTGGTTGAAATATGGAATGAACTGGATCAAAACAGTATTCGAAATCTTATTTTAAGCATGAATCGCCGATGCCAGGCCACGATTAGAAGCAGAGGTGGAAATACCCGATATTAAGACTCTAAAAAATATTTCTTTAAAGAATTAAAATTTCCGTTTTTGGTTCTTTTTTCTTTTGTGTTAGTTTTGCTATGCTAAATTTTAGGGATACATTTTTAGAAAATGATTCTTTTGTTAACAATTTAATAAGGTCTATAGAAATATAATGTTTGATTTTTAATTAAATTTTGTAAATAAAATAATTACAAATTTGTTAGTAGTGCGTTAATTTTTTGGAGCAGTTTACATCATCTTCGAAAACTTCAACTATCTAACTATAACGGTTCATGAGATACAACCCAATAATTTCTACTGCAATAAAACTATAGATATTCGGTACAAAAAAAAATTGAGTATTTCTTCCGTCACAATATTTTGAATTACTTTAGACGCATTATATATATATATATATTTTGCTGTTCAATATTTATTTTTTAACATGTATGTACGTTATTTTCAGGTGAGTAGCAGTTTTCCAAAGCAAATATTATCTTTCGGAACGGTGAGTACACAAACGTATATAGATCGATTAATGCATGTGTAATGTAATAAACAAAAAATAGAGAATGATGGTATACATTATTACGAATAAATAAAAATGTTCAAAGTTGAACAATAATATTTTTGATGGAAACCATCACTTGACCAAATATATTGATATACGTGTGCTTTTAATGCTTTTAACTCATTTTTATGAATAAATAAACCTGTATTTTGATTCATATTTTCGATTGAGGTTTTTTAATAAAAATTATTGCAGTGTAATGGGAAATTTTCACCAAATAAATATTAGATTTTTATACAGGGTGAATCTGACTCAACTTTCTTTGAAAATCAATTAATTTTCCAACAGGATGAGACACATCCACATTTTTTTTTCTCTTATTCTTTTGGGAATCAAACCACAATAATGTTTTTTTATTTTTTAATTCGACGTTTCGGTAGCGTTTCAGCTACCGTTGTCAAGATTAACTGGTAATAAAATTAATAAAATAATTTTTGGTCCCTATCTGACACAACGAAAAAATATGACAACTAGACAATCAATAATATTTTGAAGTTTAAGACTACAAAACTTTGTTGTCAAATTTTATTAAGGTCCATTCATAGTAGATCACACCTCTGGTAAAATGTGAAATAAAATATTTTATTTTATGACATTCTAACGATATGATAGTCTACTAGAAATGGAATCCAGTGAAGTGCACGTTCCAGGAACGGTTTTTATTGGGATAGCGCTTTTTTTAGCTTATTTTGGAAATGTTGTTAATAAAACGCGTTTGTTGTTACTTTTTTGTGTATGATCATTTTTGTTTTCAAAACATGAATAACTCAGTTTGGTGATTTTGTGTATCGCAAGCCAACACACACTAATAGGTATTTAATTTTTAATCAAATCATGCTATAAGCGTTAAAAAGGGGTAGTAAAATCTTTATACTGAAAAATGTTTTAAATGCCAATAATTATCCGGCAGAATTTGTAAATAAAGAAATCAAGAATATAGAGAAAGGCTCATTGTTTATACCCCATAATAATAACAATAATATTAATAATTCAGCTAACATAATTTTTAAAAACTTTTGACAATACCGTATGTTAGGGGTTTGTCAGAAAGAATTAGGAAAATTGGTAATCAATTTAATATTCGAACCAGCTTTGAATCTAACAATACTTTAAGATCTATCTTAACAAAAACGAAACCAAAAAATGAAGAACAATCTTCAAAAAATTGCATATATCAGATAACTTGTGAATGCGACAAATTCTATTTAGGTGAAACATCTAAACCATTGAAAGTCCGAATAAGTGAACATAAAAAATACATCAAAGATAGGGAGTTCTTTAAGTCAGGTATTTGTAAACATGCTTGGGAAGAGGGGCATAAAATTCAATGGGATTCTAGATTTCCAAAATAAGCTAAAAAAGCGCTATCCCAATAAAAACCGTTCCTGGAACATGCACTTCACTGGATTCCATTTCTATGGACCTTAATAAAATTTGATAACAAAGTTTTGTAGTCTTAAACTTCAAAATATTATTGATTGTCCAGTTGTCATATTTCTTTCGTTGTGTCAGATAGGGACCAAAAATTATTTTATTAATTTTATTACTAGTTAATCTTGACAACGGTAGCTGGAACGCTACCGAAACGTCGAAATAAAAAATAAAAAACATTATTGTGGTTTGATTCCCAAAAAAATAAGAGAAAAAGAATAAGTAATGCCACAAGGAACTTACAGAAGATACATCCACATTTTATTTTAACGGTTTATCAGTGTTTACTTAAATGAATGATTTCCTAGACATTGAATTGGACAAGAAAGATTTATTCGATAGCCCTCACGATGTTCTGATCTATCCCGGAGAAATTTATGGATTGATTGGTTCGGCTTCGAAAACTCGGTACCTCAGCCGAATTGAAAAGATCAATAGCTCTAATCAGGCTACACAGTCTCTCCTCCAGGTCCCCTTTTGGGAAAATAATTTTTGGGTACTCTAGCCCTTTTTTTCGGGCCGAGATGGAAAACTCATGTTCGAATGGGTCCTTAACCAGAAACCAGACAGTGATGGACTCATCCCCCCACGGCAATGCCTACCACCTGTACAAATTCACAAAATTTCTACAATAGTTTCAAATGACTACCCTGCCCAATCGCCGATCTTCTATCATTCTCACCATGTGTTATTTAACTATTTAAGGGTAGTTCTTTCTCATCGAGTGCTTTTTTTCTCTAAAATCGTCGACTAGACCATATGTAGAAAGTGTGGGCCACAACTCTCAACACATTTACACCCGATAAAATGGGTATTTTGTATAGCTACAATTAGTGAAAAGTAATACCTAATTCATCCTAAATTCAGTGCTACAATTACTGTGAGTACATTATATTTAATATATAAAAATTAAATCATCTCCAAAGTAAAAATTACTGACGAGGAAGTTCTACATCAAGTGCAACTTCAATATCACCATCAGCCCCAATTATTTCAGGGTTGCCGGTTTCATTTGTTCTACCTTTTGTTTGAAGATATTTTATTTGTAACTACCCACTTATATTTAACTGTGTGAATATTGTATATATACAATTTCGAACATTGCTAATTATTGTATAGTTTCTTATTGTAGGTATATAATTTGAAAGTTTACTTTGTAGTCCAAGAACCATTTCATGTGAACGCTTATCATCACGTGTGATTTTAATGTTAGTTTGTGGCAATCCCTGCCTGCTCCATTCGTTTAATTCATTAAAATAATAAGTATATTTTTACAGACAAGGTTTTCATTTTAAATCTTTCACCTCCACAATTTTATGACATCCGTCACTGGTCCTTCGAAGCTTTTGTTATAAATTTAGTATTTTAATAGTTCACACTAGATACTTTTAGTCGCTACCAAAGGTAGAGAGGAGATAAATTTTCAATTTGTTATTTTCATCAAACCAGCGATCGTGCCTTACATCCTACACCAACCAAACCCACCTCAAACTCGCCGTTGCCCGCCTTGGAATCACTACCCTAGCATACTTCAAGACGGGCGGCGGTCACACACACACACATGTCATGTCCAGTCCTTCCCTTTTTCCTAATCATGCTCTCCACTACGCCACTCATCTCCATCCATTCCTCTGCGCCCCTCATCATAATCTTCACCTAATTTTTCCAATACACCGCCACTCCCAGTTTATTTTCCAACTTCTTCAAAACTTCCTCCTTCTCCCAACATCTAAAGACATGTCACACATCCTCCACTTCAAATCTCTCGCACACACCAGTTTCTCTTTTCCCAATCTTGTATAGGTAACCCAGTCTCGACCCATGCCCTGTGAGCACCTGCGACAAGAAGTAGTTCACCTCCCCGAATTTTCGGTCCACCCAGTTTCTCCTGCTCCCAATCGCTCCCTTCAGCGCGCCCCCATACTTATCTCACCTTCTCTCCATTTCCTCATCTATCCATTCCTCTACTTCATCTCTGGTCGCACCCTCCATCGTTTTTGGTTGGCTCTAGCCATCAAGTCCAATGGATATGACCTTGACAGCACCGCTGCTGCCAGTCCACCCACTGTCCTGTACGCCTGCACCACCCTCAGGTGTTCTCCTCTCAGCACCCGCAGGAGTGGTCTAGCCTTCGCATTCACCACTGCTTTCTCACCCTACACTTCCGCGCCAAACAACATACTGTGCTCCACTGTCCTACCAATAACCCTCCTCTTCCACTTTCCCGGTCCTTTCACATTACCCATTAATGGGTACTCTAGCCCTAGGAGCCTCTATAGCTTTAATAAGATAGTGCTTCACATTCGATAATAATCTGTGAGGCTGTTCCATGCACAACCGTCAGGAAGGATGCTCCAGTCTAGATCTGATTTGAAGATATGCTAAAGTTTTCAGTGGTGCCTGACTATCTGAGAGTATGGAGATTTTTTTATCCTTCATATCCCTTTATTTTATAGTGAGAAGTGAAAGATTTCCGTGTATGGGAATATTTGCAAAGTGAAATATACTCCACGCAGACTGGTTTATCAGGAAAATAACGTGAACGTGATAAAATCGAATGTCACTAATAAAAATTGGAGATGTTCAGTCTTTTTCGTTTTCGATGTCGAGCCCTATACATCAAGAACCTTCATCTGGCTATTTTTTTCAGTTTACCACCCTCTAATGTCTGCGCTATGTTTTATTTCAGGCAGGTAATTTCAGAGTACATATATTTTGAAAATTGCATAGTTTACAGCTCTGAAATGAAACCATTACTCAAATCAAATTTGAAACGTTAATGAATAGTTATTTATGATACAATTGCGTGAAGTTATACTTTAACGCACGAACGTAGCGAGTGCCCTTTTCGCAACGAGTGCGCAAAATTACTTCACGCACAAGTGTCATGCAAAACTTTATCTACGACCACATGAAGAGAAAATGAAAAAAACGTGCTCTGAAGGGGTTGAAAAACATGAAATAAATTTTTTATAAACAAATATGTACACAAAGAATTCTAATTTCAGGTGGTGTGCAATCCGAAGAAATGCATTCTTCTCGAGGTTCTTCCATTTGAAATAAGTGTAATTAAAATTTTAAATATAACAGAACATATTTTACACTATTTCTGACACTGTCAAATTTACTGACAGCACAAAAGTTTATACAACAAACGACTAAATTCAAGGCAACTCGATAGGTCGATACGTAGCTCAAAAAGAGTGTTGAAATGAAAACCCGATTTACAAAGCATTGATCATTTACGCACGCTTTTGGGTGTTACAATGACTATTTCACTGGAGTAAATTGATAACTGACAAAATTTGGAGGTTTTGAACTGGCAATTTTTTGTCTTGTCGCGGCAATTTTTTGACGTTTAATATATCAAATCTATGTGTATGAAATTTTATCACTCTGTGATAAAATTCAATATAAAATCTTTGTTGGTGATTTCTAAGGAAACTAAGTTGTTTATTTATTTATTTAACTAAAAATTATTAAAACTATGTCAAAAATTTAAATAAGTATTATTAACATGAATAATACAAGATTTGGAAATAATTCAATAAATGAAATAGAGAGTACAATTAAGCAAAGTATACCGCGAAATACAATGAAGACAAAAAAGTCTGCGTGGGAACAGTTTAGAATGTTTCTGGACGCACGTAATTATACGTTAGGAAAGGATACTTCTGAACAAGTTATAGCAAAAATTCTTGCAGATTATGGTTTTAACATGAAAAAAAGAGATGGAACTGATTATACTGAAGCTAGTGTGGAAACACTTTGGAATACGAATGCTCAAATGGTTCAGGAAAAATATTTTCTAGAATTTAACATCAAAATTGATCCATTCAAAGATATTACCTATAAATTTGCTAGATTAGCCAGGGATACCGTAAAAAGCTTCAGGCTGAACCTGAAACCAGAAAAAGAAGTTTTAACGCGTTTACCAAAGAAGAATTTATGGAAATGGTAGGAAGCTATTCTGAAGATAATCCTGATGGGTTACAATAAAAGTTTTTTCATTTATGTTCGTTCGAATTAGCATGGCGTGGAAATGAGGCTGCTAATTGTGATATTAATTACAATAAATAAGAATAAGATAATAAAGGTAATTATACTGTCAGGGTAGAATATAGTCCAATCTTTTCCAAAACGACACAAGGAGGATCAAAAGCTTTATCTGGCAGTAAGTGGCTGGTAAGAAATAATGCTAACAACAATTTGTGTCCCGTTCCTTTATTTTTAAAAATTATTGAAAAAAGAGAATCCAATCCTTATTTAACAACAAGATTATTTTTAACAGTACATCCAAATTGGGAGAAAGGAATATGGTACAATAATTCACCATTGGGAATTAATACAATTTCAAAGTGAACGAAAATATCGGCAGAATCAATTGGTATAGTCACAAAATAAATAAAAATAACCAATCATTCACATAGAGCTTCTGCAATATCTGCATTAGCAAGAGAAGGAGTTGGTGAACAAGAAGTAATTAAGCTTACAGGACATTCTTCTGCCCATTCTTTGAAACCATATTTACAATTAAATGAAGAACACCATTTCCCGCTTATAGAGAACCTTCGAGAAAATAAAAATGAAGAAAAGGAATCCTCAGTTTCTAACTTAAATTCATCACAGGTTATGATGCAAAACAATCCCCAAAATAATGCTACAACGTACAATTATAATGATTGTACTTTTTACATAAATAAGTAATTTTTTTTTTATAATGTTATTATTTTTTTGGCTTTGTATAATTGAAGTTTGCAATAAATGAAACGTTTAAGCATATGATTTTTTAGTTTTTCTCTCGTGAAATAGCCATGTCGAATACCACTCAATTAAAAATTTTGTAAGGTAAAATTTTTCTCTAGTCGTATTCAAGTTTGTTGCTTTTAGGTAACTTTGCTCATGACATTTAATCCAAAACCACTCGCCTCGTGGCGGCTCGTGGTTTTGTTGAAAATGTCATTCGCAAAATTGCCAAGCAACAAAATTTCATGACAATCGAAAAATTTTGCCGATAAAATTTCCATTATATACGAAAATCCCTTATAAAAAGCGTTGTTCATTTACGCACTCGTATGTATAATGTATGATTTCACACATTTTTTTTGGTTCGTAAATCACTAATTTTAAAGGTGGTCGTAGATAAACTTTTTTTATATCCTCATAATTCTATTGAGTTGAAGCCCAAGGCTGAAAAAAATGGAAACCAGTAAAGACCTGCCTAATCACCTCACCTTGTACGAATATCTTTGTGTGTCCCACCAAATTTTCCGGACGCCGCCTTGAGAATATTGACCCGATTTTTAACCCTGCTTAGAGTCTCATGAAAGTCGGTTTCCCAGTTGAGACTGTGAGTAAATCTCGCCCAGGTAGGTGACTTCTTTCCGTGTTTCTAGTTTTTCTCTCTAGATCGAGATGCGGAAGTTAGCATATCTTTTCGTTTTTCTTGCGGTTAGTGATGGATTTTGGTAATATTAATGATTATTAATATTGCAAATAACCTTCAAATGAACAGTAGAGTAATTAGGTATTGAAATATCAATACATAATCATAGCCAAAGCTGGAGTAATTATTTATCACAATTATTGCCCTTATTGAAGTTGCAGATTTTAATTATCGTCGATAAATCACTTTCCGTAATTTGCTGATTTTATCATAAATACTTTGACCATATGTATTATATATCGGCAATCAATTGCAGAATTATGCAATTATGAATTATTATTATTTTATTATTACTATCATGCATATTACAGAAGTTTAAATACGAGCGCATAAAATTGTAATGACTCACTGACATGGGAATAATTATAAATTTAAAATAAACAGTTCACGTAACTTAAAAATTAGTTCAACTTTGAATTTCCAAGTCTCACCTAACTGACCGACAACATGTAGTATGATTTTATCCAGCTATTGGTTACGGTACCCATCTGTCTTATTAAATTAACGCACGGACTAAAAATGGCGGCCTTTGTCATCCGTGCGCGCTTTCTCACACACATTGCCTCCATCACTCTGTCTCTCTAACGCACTGTTTTCCCTATAGTTATCGTTGAACTCTCTTAGCCCATCTACTATCGTATTGTTTTTGTTCGTAAAATGTGTAGTCTGCTATGTTCTTGTTTTGCTGCTGATTGAATTTTGTATTTTCGAGCTTTAAATGAAACCCAATTAACAGATTATTTACCGACACCCTTTTCAAATTGGTAACAGTAACTTAGCTGGACGTTACCTCAATTGGGTTAATGAACGAGTTACTGGATTTCATATATTATGGAAGCTTACAAATTAGCACCGAAACATTGAAATAATTTCATAATTTTCATGCTGGTGAACATGATAAATATGCTCCAAATTCACCTCAAAATAATATTAATACAAATTGTTATAGAGTGGTAGTTATGTCACAGATTATAAAGAGAACAGATACGAATCCCGGTAAAAGATCAAACGATTTTCAGCTCCGTCGTCAATGACCTTGGACCTTCAACTCGGTATGGCCGCGATGTTGCCAGTTTGAAATATTTTCTGAATTTTTTACTAAATTGCAGTGTTGACTCGGGGACAATAACAATTTCTAGTGCCGGATCTTGTTTTTTGGAAGTTTCCACTAAATTTTTAAAACTGCGCCATGAATTAAAACAATAATCTAATAGAATATATATTTATGTATTTATTAAATACTTATATGTACATTCCTATGATTTGTTATGAATATTCATTACTCTTGGGAGATTGATTAATATATACATTTTTAGATAACACGAATAATTACAAAAACCAACCAAAGTTTAAAGTACAATTAATTCTTAATTTATTTATTATCAAAGGGAATACAATATACACCTATGCAAGGGAAAATTTTGATAATAATTTGTAGCACCAAAGTTAATATCAAAAACTTCAAAATTTCTTCCATAGGCCGGGATATTAAATCAAATACTCTCATCCCTTGGAAATCGGCAGAACTTTATTTTTCTTTCCGAATTAAATTTATTTGGACAGTCTCTGTATAAACAATACACTCCGCCTTGATGTTTATTCATTTTATAAGAATAATAATCTATACCACTATATTTGTATAGTTAATATTACCACAACGCACAATCGATTAGTCAAATAACACAATTAATATCGCCGATTGAACACCTTCAAACAATGAAGCAAACAAAAATGGCGTTATGAATTTTGAGCACAAATTACAAGTGATTTTGAGCATGTTTTGACGTTTTGATTATGTTAGGTTAGGTTAGCCGTCACCGTTATTGTGCATGGTTGCCAAGGATATGGTTTGTGAAAAAAGTATATTATTGTAATATTTTAATTTGAGTGATGTATTTCTTATTTTTAGATTTTTATTATTCTGTTATATTTTATTATTATTTATTTTGGGCGCCTTTATTTTTCAAAAAAATTGGTATAGTTACTTTAAATTTTTGTTTGAAGAATTCGGCTAGCTATTAAAAAAAAACAATTTTGACTCTCTCTCCCAAGTTGCGGTTCCCTCAATTGAGGTCTGATCAAATGATTTAATAGTTTTTGAAAAACGTTTAATATATAATTTTTATCTATTTTAATAAATGTATATAAAAAAAAACTTTGAAGAATTATTTCCCTACTTTATAAACCTTTCCTTTTTTTTTAAAAACTCTATTTTCTCTTATTATCCTCAGCAACTAAATATTCCGTTTCCTTATCCTTTTATTATTTAATGATTTTATTATTACCTACCCTTTATTATTATCTTAAAATTCACTCGTCGTGTTCCCCTCGTAATACAGATAGAATGATTCGAAACTTGAAACTTTGAACATGCGCACAGACTTTATCATGTGTTATTTTAGAATGGCATCACGTGGAAAAGAATTGTTTAATTGCTTTGGAATATCTGAATTATTAAGGTAAGCTTCCTTTTTATTTATAACTACTAATATTAAGAATCTTAACTAACTTATATAAGAAATATGCAATTGCGAAATGAATGTTTTTACGATGGATAAATTTACAGGTTATCTACGTCCAGGAACTTGATTCTAATAAATCCTCTTCTCTGCTATGTGGGATATAAATTAATTGGAATTGATTGCTGATTTCATACACACTATTATAGAAAGTAAACTGAACTTTCTCAGGAACAAACTGCATACAATATCCTTTGAAATTTCTGGGATGCTATCTCCAGTCAAGGTTAAATATAGGTCAAACAAATCTTACCGCTTTCTAGAAGATAATTAAATGATGAGATCTCTTACACGGTTAGTACTCTTTGTTTTTCTATTAGTTTGGTATGATTTTGAGGCACTTTACTTTATATTTTTCAATTTTTGATTTTTCTTTCTTAATTTTTGCACCTTCTCCCTTCTTGTTCCAAAATCAACAACATTCAATTTTTTTCTTGTTTATTCTCTCACAGGCGACTTTCCCTGTGATCTAATTGTCTTAGTGTCATTTTTAATTGACTTCTATGGATATAAAGGTCCTTTCACATGTTCATTATATCAATGTTCCTTATTAACTACACTTTCTTTTAATCGGTTGATTCATTTCGCGATTAATCACTGGCACTTCACTGAATGTTGAGATGAGTTACATAAATCTAATTTAACTACACTATCTATTACATTTTACTTAACATGTATCAATTATAAGATTATTTATTTAAGGTTTATAAAGATATTCTATGTTTATTATTTATTTGTTTTAAATTGTTCTCTTTTTAAATTTAAATTGTTTTTCTTTCAAAATTATTCCTATTCAGGGTGAATTGATTTATTACATGGTTGTTTTCTTTAATTACAGATTCTTCGCCTTAAATTGGATTCACCTGCTTTCAGATCATCACAATATTTATGGTATGATTTTTACACATTATAATCTTTTTAATTGTATAATTCTTTTAATGTTAATAAAATTGATTTAAAACAAGTAATTATCGAATATTTGTACCTGTATAACTATCACACTTTAAAAAAATGCTCATAAAATATTTGACCTATGATCGTAAATTGAAGGAAATATTATGCAAATTGACAACCCTGTTGACAAATTTCGCGAAGCAGCCCGAACGGAGTCGACATAAGACGATGGGCATTTAAATGGGTATGTTCACCCATCTCTCTCTCTTTCTGCTGTTCTTTGTCAAGCTTTCGTATCTGTTCTCTTTATAATCTGTGGTTATGTGTTAATGAACAAAATGTAGAGATGGTTACTACATGATTTTCAGTTAAGGATTTTAAAACCAGAATCACCAATTCACCAGGTCGCAGCTGGCTGTTCGGGAGAGCATAAAGAAAAGATATATTGAAGAATCAGCTTCTCTGAAATTCTCTCTTGAAAACGTTGCTACCGATATATTTATCAAAATAAATTAATAACGGTCAAGTTACTCCTAATCCAACTCAACTGATCCTCGTATATCTTGATCCTCAAATAACTTTTTGCTCCACGTCACTTGTATAAAAGTTCTCTGGGAAAGCTGATATCAACTTCAGCGATCGAGCGAGACCGCAACCTAAAAGAAACCTAACGGTAAATTGGGTTATAATGTCCGAAGGGTCGAATAAAACAAAAACATGCCGCTACCAAGTTTTCCATCTGTATTTTTTGCAGATCCGGACTGTACGACTACATGATGGTTGAGCATCTACTCACTAATTGGTTAAATTGGACATTAGATATATTGTAAATACATTCCTGTCTTTTATTTGGAAAATTTGGCACAACTTTTCCAATTAAGCTAGAAATTGTTATAGCTTGTTCTCCCAAATAGCCGACAAGAATCTGATAATATTTTCCATTTTAAAAGTTAACATTTCCAAGTATAGTTTGGCAAGTTTATTTGAAGTTACGGAGCATCGGTAAGAGGCGAGGAAACATGGCGGTATCTGTCATAAACGTACAAATGGCGTACTTCACCTATCCTAATAGAAAAAATCCAAGGAAACAAGCACATTAAAGAATTAACGTTTAATCATATTGTTAATATTGTTGATAATAAAAAGTACCTTTTCTAATTATTATCACTACATACTTAGCACTTTAGCTTTTTCATAGTTAATCGTAGCAATATCGAATGTTTTCGACTGCATTTCTTTCACGGCTTCAGATAAACTTGCCAAAATATATATACAATTCCTAGGGAGAGTGGAAATTGTACTGAGAAACAAAGAGGGCTTGTGCTGGGTGCATTCCTGGATATTATTGAGGTTGCATTTCACTTCACATTTCTAGACTTAACCTCAAGGACATCGTGACGAGACCTGCCGCAGGTGAATATACCGCATGCAAAAATAAAGAAAATATATACCTATATATATATAGCTTTTAACAGGCCTTTTAGGCCCATAGCTTTGTAATTCCTCTCCATACTTCTCTATCTTTGGCCTTTTCTCTCCATCGGTTCACATTCTTTTCTTTCAGGTCTTCTAGTACAACTTCCCTCCATCTCTTCCTTCGCTTGCCTCGTTTCTTCCTCCTTCCATCCTTTCTATGTGCCCTAACCACTGAAGTCTTCTTGATGTGATAGTTGCATCTATTTTGGGTTCACGATAAATGTTATATAATTCATTATTAGTCCTTCTCATATACACCCCTTCTACTTTTTTTCCTCCCAGAATTATTCTTAACATTTTCCATTCCCATCTAATTACACTTTCTCTTTGTTTTTTGTTTAAAACCCATGTCTCACAACTATACAATACCGTAGGCTTCAATATAGTACCTACTGTAAAATCTTAGTTTTGATTTCCTTGACAGATGCTTTGACCGGACTAGGTGATTTATTGCTCCTGCACTTTCGTTAGCTTTCATGATTCTATTTTTGATTTCCTTCTCTTCACTACAATCACTAGATATATCCTGGATATATGAACTCTTCCACATATTCAAATTCGATGATTGCTCTTTGGGTTTCTACTCTAAATTTGTCATTTGTTGTCTGGTTTCCGAGTATTCCGACTATTCCTATTTAGTTGAAGAAACATTAGCAGTCAAAGTCGCCAAAGGTTCTCCACTTATGGTTGTCTTTTCCCCCTTTTTTGGTACCTGGTGGTGAAGAAAGAAACTAGTGAATACTATACATTTCGATACGCAAAACCTTTTTAAATTAAGAAGATTTCCTGCCACTTTATTTCCAGTTAAACATTTTTTAATTCTTGTTTCAATATCCTTAAAATTCCGTATTGATGTACTGTAAAAATTAAAAATTATTCATTATTCCGTCACCCCTTTGATAAAGCCACTGTATTAGCGAAACACGTGACAAGTTTAAGTTGAACATAGGTTCAAATATAATATAGATTTAAACAAATTAAATTGTCTCATTCCATCGTGGAAATATTGAAGATCATATTTTACTTTATTCAGCCCAGCACTGACCGACCATGTTTCTGTTCTGCCGTCCCTAGTCAATTCTCCCTGTTTTTTTTTCCTACAGCTAGATGTCGCTCAGCATAAATTTTCCCTTGAGAATGTGAACAGGATCGGTTTATACATATACCACAGAGTAGGGACTGATTTATGAGGATTTATGAAGTCAGTTTTTCCCCAAAAGGAATAGATGGAAACGAAATACAAGTTAGAAAAGTCGGGTTTTAGTTGCTGACGGGATGCATAAGAAAGAACGTTTGGAGTATTGGACAAATATTTCGCAGTTCTCTATTTGTGATGGAATAAGCACATTTATAATTTTGATATTTTGAATGTTTAAAAAGGTCGGCAAAGAGACTATTATTTATAATTATTTTCATTATATACTGTGTGTCCACTTGAATAGAACTCCTCCTTAACTTTGTTTAAAGTTTAAGGTGAAATATTCCGTATTTCTGTAGTTATCCTGTCTTTGAGGTCTACAATGCTAGGTGGTTGTGTTGCATATACTTTGTTCTTGAGATAACCCCACAGAAAAAAATCTAACGGCGTAAGGTCTGGCGATACAGCTGGCCACTAAATAGTACCTCTTCGTCAAATCCATTTATTGGGGAAGATTTCATCTAAATAAGTTCTTACCATTAAAGCATAATGGGGTGTTCACCTGTCTTGCTGGAACCAAACATTTTCATTCGGTAAGCTAGGATCTATTGCGTTGGGATATAAGTTTGCCAACGCAGGAATAACTCCATTTCTAAGTATATTTGAATATTTTTCAGCTGTCAAATTTCCATCTATAATTATAGGACCAATAATATGGTCGCCTATGATACCAGCCCAAACGTTCACCTTTTGAGGGTACTGAGTATGTGTCTCACGCATCCAATTAGGATTCTCTGCTGACCAATATCTACAGTTCTGTCGGTTTACCTCTCCATTCAATGTAAATGTTGATTCGTCAGAAAAAAAAATGGTACCAAGAGCTATCTCATTTCTGTTCAGCTTATTCATCAATCTTTCGCAGAAATCCATTCTACGATCTGGATCGTCTTCTGTTAACTCCTGCACAAAAGTTAATTTGTAGGGAAAGTTCTTCTTTACGAAGACATTTTAGAACAGTTGTATGACTAACATTATTTTCACGGGCAATTTGACGTGTACTTGAAGTTGGATTCTCCTCGACACTTAACAAAATATCCACTTTCACATCATCTTCAACGAAGTGTGGTTTTCTTTTCAATGGTTTGACATGTCCAAGTTCTTTGAATTGCATGCATGAATTTTAGACACAGTACTTTGTGAAATATTAGGCAATTCGGGATACCTGTGATTAAATAATGTTGCCACTTCAACTTCAACTTCAACTGCAGTTATCCCCGTACCCGATCATCATTAAAATCTCAATTCGGTGAGTCTCAGTTAAATATTTCATTGTTATGTCGACAAGGAAAGAGTGTTTGACAAAGATTTTACTTTTTTAGTATAAACTGTCGACAGATCAACAACTGACAGAATAGAAAACAATCCACATTATTTACCGATTTAAAACAATCCACATTATTTACCGATTTTGTCTAATTATTGGCGTTTTTAGGCAATTTTTAGGTATTTATGATAAAATTCATGGGCGTAGCAGGTTTTGTTTAATATACAAATACGTCTAATAATTAGTTAGCTTAGATTTTCAATAAATCCATATTTAGCTAATTTAAAAAAGTACCAATATTTCAAGTGTAATAAATTATTAATTTTAAAATTTCACCCTGAATAATTCATAATTGACCATACATTATTTAGTTTGTTGGAATCAGTTCATTAAGAGGATTTCAAAAATATGTGTGTTTCATTAAAAAAAACACCGACTATGGCATACTTGCGTGAATCACCCTGTACATTTAAATTTTTGTGTTCATAATGCATAACTCAATTCAAAAGTTGACGTGTCTCGGCATTTTTTATAATTTCCCAAAATAATGACAAAGAATTTTATTCCATAAGTGGCGTGAATTTTTTCCAAAAAATTAGCGATTGTTTCAATGGCTTATTCTGGTTACTCCACTGGTTGTAACTCCGAGATATATGTAGTCAAAAATTGTTATATTTTTTATTATTCAAGCATCCCGGTATACACGCTAGTTGAATTTTAATGAACTCTAAATTTTGGTCATCAGTGAAACACAATTGAGTGATTGCCTCAAATATTGGGTTTGTGTCAGGTCGTAGCTGAATAAATATTTTCTAATGATTAGGTAGAGCTACATTACTCAAAATTCATCATCAGGTATTCCAAGTGATACTCTTCACATTGTAGTAACCGAAAATTCCAATAAAAATGTTTTTTTTTAAATCGCCGTTTTGAAGCCACTTAAAAATGTACGCTACTGACGTATATCAAATACTGATCTTTTTAAACCACCCACCAAAATTTCATCAAATCATCAAATTTCAATCAAAAGCTATAGCTGGGTGTTGCGATCTTAAGTGGGTCACACATTTTACGAAATAATTTCCATTAATTTCAAATACCTCTTTAGCCGACGCTATGGTGTCATCTGTTTGTTTTCGGCAATCAATAAATCGTTGGTTTATTGATCATAAATTAAATTTTGGGCCATCTCTGAACCACAAGATTAAAGCCATTAGATAAATAAATTGCCGAATGGGCTAATAACCTGTCCTTATAACGTGCATATTAAAAAGATGGGGATAGTAAATTACATGACGCTATTCATTATTTTCACAATACTTTTATTGACGTTCTTGCGTGGGCAAGAAAAATATACAGAGCATTTCAATAAAAACTATCCACCCCACATAATTCTGAAGGCGTCACTTATCAAAAACCCAAAAACTATGTCAAAAATCACATAAATATATAGACATGATACAGATACATGCAATGAAAATCGGAACAGGGATTTTAAGCATTGTATCAGAACTGCTTTCGAACTAGTGGACCAATATCGAGCTTCAACGGATTGAAAACACGATTATTACGATCCTTCATTTGGACACCTGTAACTTATCGTACAATTCCCACCACTCCGAAGTCTCTACTGTGGGTCTATTCACTAACAGTGAGAGCTCCTACGAGAGTACACACTCAATAAAGTGCGCATGCGATCTCTCTCGAAATTTCAAATTATGATATAACCCGCATGCGCACTTTATAAGTGTGTACTCTCGTAGGAGCTCTCACTGTTAGTGAATAGACCCCCTGTGGGAGGTTCTTAATTACCGTCAGACATTTAGTAAAGAACAGTCAGAGCATTAGAGTACAGTTGGAGCCCATAACTTTTCAAAATAAGACGCACATAAACACATAACTATCAAATATTGGAAGGAGAAGAGGCAGGGTTTCTTAAAGTGGTTCTGAATCCAGCTGTCCAGCTAAATACTTGATATTTATTGAAGTGAATTTATAGAAATTTTTTGTTGGTTGACTATTAAGATCGGAGAATACATTATGTTCCGTTTCTTATTGCATGTATCTGCATATCTCCTCTAACACTCTTTTAAATGGCTTTGCGGTTTAAGAGATATTTACATACGTCAATTTAAAATTTAAACCCTGTCCACTCTGTATACAAGAAACCTATTCCATACTAATGTCTCTTCCTCAGATTAAAAGTATACATTTATCATACTTTCTTGTTACCCTTTTGAAATATCATACGTGGAGTTGACGTAAAACTGGAATGCAATATTCTATTATATAATGGCAGTTAATCTTTCATACAATGCGGTAGTTTTAGTTTGAAATTTTGGACACGTTTTTCACGGTAAAACGGCTTCCTGAATATAAAATACGATCTTACCGAAAACACTTTTAGTAGATTGAGTCATGTACACTTGACCCGAACTCTTTTGCTTGAAACTATATTTAATATGATGTTGGAAATACAACTAAGAATTTAAGTAAACTGAAGGTAGAAATTAATCGAGCAACTACTAAAAACTTGAAAACAATTGTGTCAATTTATCTTTCTCAACTCCTTCTACTAAGCTTATTACAAACCCTCAATTTACCCCACTTCTGATCCATAAGCGGGTCCGGGCTACAATATAAAATTGTTCGATATCATTTGGTCAGGATTATAGCTCTCCTTGGTTAAGTTTTAAGTACACTACAGATAAAATTTACCCTCATAAAAGCGAAATGTTTCAGCCAGAACACAACTGGTGTTAAATCTTTGCTGCAAACAGTCGATTCGTTCGATTTTACTAGCGTTGAGGGAGTTTTTTTATGTCTTCGCGGTTGTTTTGCATTCTAAAGCTTTTATCTTCCTGTCATTCCAATGGAAAGTCGTTTATTGTATTGTGGGGTAAGTTTAAGCTCCTTTATCTTGTCTGATTTTTTTTTCTGACCTATTTGTTTGTTCTAAGTGATAAATCATTCAGAATTGCTAGTATCATTTATTTATTTTAATATATTGTTAAATTCCATACTATTCCCAAATCTGTAGGTAAATACAGGATCTTTTTTATATTTCGTCCCATTCATCTTCGCCTTTATTATCACTTTCTAGTAGCTACTACTATTCTAAGCCTATTTAATTCCAAACCTGACCTGGACCAGCAAAAATTATGATGAGACTGACAACCAAAAGATCTATTATGCTCCCTTTCTTTTACTTAATTCCTTGAATTCCCATGCCCGAGTAATACCAAGTGTCCGAATGATGGTTTCATCTTCAAGTTCAAAGAAACAACATTCCTATTACTTCTATGGCTTTTGAGCCTTCTGTTCAGAGTTAATTTCAAGTATTCTTAGCAATAAAAGTCGTTGATTTAGTTGATAAAATATATTTAATATTAAAACATCATATTCGCAATTTCGTATTTTCTTTTTTGTCGTCATGGATGCTGCTTTGTAGCTTCTGTCTATCCAATCGAATCTAAGAAAAGTAAAAAATTAGTGAAGTTGGTCCAAATTCATTTAAAAAGTGAAAATACGTTTTTGACCGATCAAAGGAAAGGGCAACGAACACTTGCTCAAGCTTTTGCAATTGATTTTGAATAAACCTGACGTCTATATTTCAACTTTCTAATAATTTATTGTCAATGATCATATTAATGGAGTACTATCAAGATCCCTAATTAAAGTATAATCGAAATAATAAAGAGAATTGAACATATGATGAAGAATCGATAACTTATTGGGATGAAACCAGGAAAAGAGCAGATAAACAGATTACATTATGGCACTCGTTTTCAATTTGTGATGTGATAATGTTGAAAGTGTCAAATATGGATACTTACTTGGTGTTGTACTGGCAACTGAAAAAAAAAACAAATAGTATTGAAAATACTGTACAAATTTCAACTTGAATTGTATAGTATTGATTAACTAGCTAACTTATTACGAATAGGTCGTAAAATAACGAATTGACAGTATAATTTGTTCAATTCAACCTCTAAGGCCTATCTTGATGTGTTAAATGGACATCATGTCACTCAGACAGCAAAAATTATGACTTAGGAGAAACTTCAAACTCTGCCATTGTACAAATCCATTATAGAAAGGGTTAACTCGTACTTACCACAGTCAACATTCCATGGCCAGTCACAGGTCTGTCTTTCATTATTCCAATACTGGCCATCTGGACATTGCATCAATATCGCTTTATAGTTAGAGCACATATAATACATTGTGCAATCGTAAGGATATGGAAAATATTGATGCTCATAAGAACATTCAACTTTTGGAGTTGTACCAGGCGTTGTAGTAATGGTAGTAGCTTCAGTCGTAGTTGAAGTGGTGGTAGTAGCTTCAGTCGTAGTTGAATTGGTGGTAGTAGCTTCAGTCGTAGTTGAAGGGATGGTAGTAGCTTCGGTCGTAGTTGAAGTAGTAAAAGTAGTTGTATTAGCTGAAATGATGGAATGATTAATTTGAGGTTTCGAAAACTATTTATGTGCCAAAAACGAAAAACTGTCGAAATTTTAAACTTCAGGATGCAAGTAGGATTACAAGAAGATCAGCTTTCTCCGAACAGTGACAAAAGGACAAACAAAAATAATTGCTCTGCACTCGTGCCATGGAAAGCAACACTGCACTGTAAAAAGTCGAGCAGGGTGCGCACCACTGCACATAGTCGAATACGTTAATAGATAGTCGATTTCCATGACAGGTTTTGGCAATATTTGAAAAAATAATTTAATCTTTTAAGGCCAACCAGTAGTCCAGTAACTGAAGGGGCAAACCTATCAATATATTTGTCCAATAATTTTTTTGGCTTGATTTGTAGGTCCTGACAGGTACTTCATGGGGAGAAAAATTTCTCCAAGATTGCCCCTTGGCTAAGGGCCCAAAATGGCCCCTAACGACCCCCCAAAAAACGGCATTATCTCCCGAAATATGCAATTTGGACAATTTTTGTTTGGGTAGAAAGTGAAGGTCGTTAAATTATCTACAAAAATGGTCCTCATAATTTTTTCCGAGAATTCAATAGTTTTCGAGATAATCGCATCCAAACGTCCCCTCGCTTACGCGGCTGCACTACATCTAGAAATGCTACCGTCTATAAAATTAACTTGTAAACCGGCGGACAAATTCTTCCAGAACTCGGTCAAAAATTAATATTTTTCGATGATTTAAAGTTCATTGTAATGGGAATATCCGTAGGTATCAATTTGTGTACCTTAAAACACGTTCTCGCCCGTCGAGGACATTGCAAAAAGTGGCCAATGTTATTTTTCCCCAACATTTTGACCTCTTCCATTAAATCATTGACATTTTATTTGTTTTAAATGGTTTATTATCCCTTGTTTTTTCAAATGGGGTCTGGAGAGGTCCTGAATGTTCCTAGAAATTTTTTTTCAGTATCTTTGTGGCGTTTCAATAAAAAGTTTATTTATTTCTTTGCATTTTTCAGTCGTTTTCGGAGTTCTCACAAATCTTGTAAACAAGCGAAAATAAAGAACTAATGTCCAATTATTTTGAAATTATTTGAAAGCTTACTATGTCTACTCTCTGAACCAATATTTTCATTCGGAATACAATGCACTCATTTTCCAGGAACCGGGAAAATTGGTAACACGGGTGAAAACCGGCCTTTTTTTAAATGCTTTTTGTTCTCCGCTGTTAATTTTTTGAGATGCTCCTTTATCGGTTCATGTCAGTTGACACAGTGTTAAAATTATAAGAAAAATGGAGGTATATTCCCGGAAGAATTAGAGGTGGAAGGAGAACCACAAGGGCTTGAAGGGAGGTGGAAGAAACATGGGTGGAGAGAGAAACTGAAGGGTTGGAATATGATGAGATAGAAATAGAGCTGGAAGAACAAGGGATAGGGACAAGAGGGACAGAAGAAGAAGTAGAGCAAGAGGTAATAGGCGACGAGAATCACGCTAATGATGAAGAGGATGAATCTGAAGACATGAATTGGTTCAACATAGAGTAACAGCACCAATGAATGCCACCTTTATGCCAGTGAATGTGAATGCCACTCAAAATCAGCGATTCTCATCATGAAATAACGCGTTTTAATTTCATATTTGAAGTTCTAGAACTTCGTTTTCCAGCATAAAAAGCATGTTACTAGGGTTTAAAAATTTTAGCTCTCGCCTTGTCGCGGATTTTTGCAAAAACTGTCATTCACTGGTGCCTTTACCCTACTCTGAATTTTTCTATGTATTTTGTATTTTCAACCTAATTTTTATAAGAATAAAATAAATGGTATTTGTTTAAAAATTCCTTGTTTTTTCTGAAATCCTGCACCTACACTGTTCCTTCTGAAGTTTGCGAAAAATTTGCAAAAAATGAAAAAAATGCAAAAAATATTTATCAAAAAATTATTATCAGCTTCTATAGGTATTGACTTACTAGTAGCCAAAACGCCGTCACTCAAGACTGCCACATGAAGCAATAAGATTTCGCAATTTTCTAGTAATCCTCAATTACACTGAACATTGACTGCAGTGTTGCTGTGACACACAAAAATCGTGTGAAATACGCCAATAATTGCCGAAAAAACGATTGGTGCCCGGATTTTCATGTGTTTACACCACAATTTAGCGAGTGAACAATTTGGTCTCCAAAGTATAACAGGTGAAAATCTTTGTATTTCCGAGGCCCTCGAGCAGAAATTTAGTAAGAAACCACCAAAAATATTCGGTGTAAAAATTTTGGTTTTTTCAAAGGCCATTTTCGCAAAAAATATTCGTGTTGCGAAAAAAATGATTGGGACTATTTTTGTAGATAATTTAACGACCTTCATTTTTTATTTGAACAAAAATTGTCTAGCTTGCGTATTTCGGGAGATATTGGTGGAAAACCGTTTTTTTAGGACTTTAGGGGGCATTTTGGGCCCTTAGCTAAGGGGCAATCTTGGAGAACTTTTTCTCTCTTCGAAGTACCTGTCAAGACCTACAAATCAACCCAAAAAAAATATTGGACAAATATATTGATAGGTTTGCCTATTTTCAGGTCTTCAGAACTGGACTACAGTGTAATATGAGGATTGTTTTATATTTTTGTATGTGGCTAGAAAAAGCAGTATTAATAATTGTTTTGAGCGATTTGTTTTTCAATATCAGTTTTATCGTTAATGAGATACAGGTTAATGAATGTTTTTATTATTTTAATAGAAGTGATTACATTGTAAGCATACCTGTGGTTGATGTGGTAGTTGGAGGTGATGGAATTATATAAGCTGAAATAAAATAAAAACTTATAAAGTTGGAAGCACGATACACTTACTCACGGTATGTTCTTGCGCATGTAGCCGACAGCGTGTGACGTCATGTGGGAATATCAATCAGTAATGTACAATGACAAATATAGGTATGGGAAATACTCTGTTTGTGTTCAATTTTCATGCATATTTCCACTTTATGAATGATTATTTAAATGCGACATGGTTTTTTAATTATAATATGAAATGATTCTTTATCAGAAGCTTAGTTATCTTTTTTTGGTAAGTACAATGATGCTGGGAGTTAACAATGTACAAAATGCGTAGAAATATTTAGGTAATATATATTCTTTACATTTTAAAAAGATTTCAAACAGAAATATTTATGGGAGAACGAAATTAGAATACATCATTATATTATAAATATGATATATTCCATATTTCTACCATTATATTATGTTATTTATTATGCAAAACACCTTAACAAAGGTGTCATTGAGATTCGTATGGTTAATGCGAGTGTATTAATAACCATTACATGAAACTTGCATACACTATTTTTTCTACGAACAAGAAATTTGATTTGAAAAACAATTTAAAAAAAATGCACCAACCGGGTCTCGGAACCGGCATGAACAGATCGAAAACAACAATTTAAGGCATTAGTGTGAAATAATGATAAGCCACATGAGGTAAATTGTTGGGAAAACGATTTTAAAGTTTTAAAAAAATATTAAAAATCAATCGGAGATTTTTGGTTAATTAATCTTATATACTTTCTTACGACTAGTACTGGTATTCAAATTCTGCTATTCCCCGGAATAAAAAGAATGAAAATGTGTGAAAGAATGAAATGTGTGCAGAAAAAAAATTAAAAATTTTATCAAACCGAACATGGGGAGCTAATACAATCACCTTATTGAACCTATACAAATCACTGATAAGAAGTAAATTAGATTACGGTTCCATTTGCTACGATACCGCCAAGAAAACATTATTAAAAAAATTAGATGTCATTCAAACTTCTTCACTTAGATGTGTATTTGGCGCTTTCAGAACCAGCCCAACCAGCAGTCTCCTAGTCATTGCAAACGAACCCCCACTGTATTTACGTCGACAACTCCTTTCCTTAAACTATACTGCAAAAATTTCTGCTTATCCCAACAATACTGCATTCCAAGTCATTTTCCCAAAAAACGCCCCTCCCGACGAAATATACGAAACCAAGCCAACAAAGAATCTCCCTTTTAGAGAAAGAGTGAGACGCGATAACTATGAATTTGAACAATTTGAATTATCGCTCCAACAAAACTCTAACTTTCCCCCCTGGATGTCTCAGAAGCCAGATGTTAATACGTCCCTAACTCAAAATCTAAAAAATTCAACCAACCTCTCCAAGGAAATTATATCTAAATACCCCCAAACCCTGCAAATCTATACAGATGCTTCAAAAAATCACAATGGAGTTGAAGCAGCTTACATCTGTGGAAATAACAAATCTGCCATCCGACTACCGAATCAATGTAGTATATTCACGGGAGAAACCACTGCAATTCTGGAAGCCCTAAAAATGTGCAAAGACTCTACAGCAACCAAGTTTCTCATCATAACAGATTCACTGAGTGCGCTACTTGGCTTAAAACAACTTTACCCTTCACATCCCATTCTCATACGAATCAAAAGTGAAATGGAAATAATACGCCTCACCCAAAAGAAAGTTTCATTTCTGTGGGTTCCATCTCACTCTGGTATAAAAGGAAACGAAGAAGTTGATCAACTAGCAGTAGATACAACATCTAATCAAGAGGCACCTTACATTAAAAAAATTCCCTACACTGACCACATAAATCCAATCAAAAAACATATATTTAATTCTTGGCAAGTAATATGGAACCATACGACATCCAAACTGAAAGAAGTCAAGCCACAAGTCGGATTAGTTCTATCAATACCAGAAAAACGCAGAGACCAAGTTGTCTTAACCCGCCTGCGAATAGGACACACACTACTTACACATCAATATCTCCTCAACAAAGAACCAGCACCAGAATGTATACATTGCCATGTTACTCTTTCTACAAAACATATCATCTTAGAGTGTCCCGAATTTTCCAGATTCAAGGATGTGCTCACCAAAGACACAAGTGCTTTAATTAAATATTTCAAAGACATTAATTTGTATAACAAAATTTAAAAATTATCTATAACACAAATACAACACATACTACTTGTGAAAGTCCTCCTGCTAATAACTCTTAGTAGTTGATGCGGGTATGTTTGTATTAAATAAAAAAAAACATTTTATTAAAAAAATGAGGCTTGTTACATTATTGTTCCAAAACAAAACATTAAAAACTTAAAAACCACTTTGGTTAAAAGTACGAAAAAATTAGGTTAAAAGGGACTTCCATCACTCAACAATTTCGAATTCGTCAACGCCTTTAGCTCCAGGGTTTTCATTAAATGAGCATTGTAAGGAAGAAAAAAATTCATGATGAACAGAAGGCACATAAGGTAGTAATGATTTGACATTATCTAGTTTCTTTTTTGATATTTTTATTGGTTCCAAGTATTTTGGGCAAGTCAGGAAGCAATGTCTGGGTGGGAAGTCCTTTTTTAGTGATAGAGACTGTTTTGTAGTTGTCATTGACGGCATATTTCACGTAAACCACTCTACTGTTATAAGGTTTAAAATGAAAGGAAAATGCACTACAGAAATTAATGTTTTCGCTGTCTTCCGTACGCAGATATTTTTTGATGTTAGTTAGGATGGGTTGGAAATTCATAATAGTCAAGTTAAAGGGCTGTTTTATATTCGATTCTCTTATAACTTGGTGCCAATCACATGGGGAGTAGATAAGTGGGGCATACTTTTTGTGGCGCTTTTCGATGAGAGCAAAATCTCTGTCTACATTCTGCATTCTCTTGTCTCCACCTATTTTTGGTAGTTCGTTTGGGGGAATTAGGTTTAGGTCTTTTTGTCGTAGTTGGGCCCTTACTATCTTCACTTGCCATATCATTTACATCAGACTCCTAGAATATAAATGCAATAGTATAACAAGCTACTAATTTTTTACATTAGAATGCTTAAGTGCAAAACTGTGACAAGCCACATTATTTAAAAAAAGCTTACCTGCTGATTATTACGTTGATTTTCATTGTCACTAGGACTATAATCCTTATCGAGATCACTGTCATCTACGGGTGATTCAACATCATCACTAAAACTGCTCATTTCTTAACTTTATAGCAAAACACTACAGCACGAACTAATCGGTATCCACCATTTTCTGTGGCTTGTCACTATTCAACACAAATAGTCTCTGAAAAGTAGAGAGTTGCAACATGATTTCTGGATTGTGGCGGCACTTATTGACAAATAGATAAGCTCTCTGTCCAGTGGCTTGTTATATTATTGCATTATTCTATTACATAGTAGAATAGATTTTGACAAATGTGTGGCTTGTTACTGTTTCTCATTGAGGCCTTCAATTATGCCGCGCTTTTGCTCAATGTGCTACGGAACCACATTATTGAACTAATAGCATAAAACGTTTATAGGTATGTTACTGTTCTAAAAAATTAGTAATAAATCATTGTAAACAAAAATTAATAAGTTTAAATATGGTCATTAAGTATTTTTGGTCTGGTGCTCGACATTTCTTTTAAAAACTAATGCAAAAGATTCAAACTGTCATAAATCACACGAATCTCTTAGACACTGTCAAAACATTCTACAGAAAAAATTGGGTCTGCCTACTTGGTTATTGAAAATAATATTTTTATTGGCCAATTTTTCAGTTTCATAATGAAAACCAGTGTTATAATGAGTATCATCATGAAATTGAAAATTGGCATTTAATTAATAACTTATAGTATAGGAGTAGAAAGAGCTTATATTTACAATCATTTTTTGAAAGTTGGAAATTTTGACATCTTCTTGTTGACAGTTTTTTCAGGCAGTTTTTAAAACTGATTTTCCCATTAATATCCCTTAATATATCGTATATACAAAACAAAAATAGCCTTATATTAAAAAACAGTATTAAAATAACATCAATAACAGTAAATTAGTAGGCAATAAAATTCCAAATAAACGAGTCAACTTGAGTAAAATTGAAATTGAAACTAACAACACCTTGTATTGCATGAAAATACAATGAATGAAAAGACTGATCATGGGTGGGTGTAAATTTCTGGTTCCCACGTGACGTAACTGCGCGACTCGGACGCAATTTGAAGTAGAAATCAGCATACCCTGAGTAAGTATATCTTGGATGGAAGTACCTCGATGGACATGGGCATCAACATTTTAAATTGCATTGGCTTAACTTCTTTATAATTTATAATTTTGGATTTTTATACTTACAACAATCATTTTCTTCACTTTCATCGCATTTCTGTTCGTCATCATTCCAAAGTGTGCCGTTGGGACATATCATTATATACAGTGAGCCGTTGTAACATTCGTAATAGTTCTGGCAATCGTACGGATAGATGTAATAGGCAGTTTCGTAGTCACTGCAATCTGGATCTATTAAAAGTATAAAAGTGAAAACATTTATTGATTATTAACAAACATTCCTCAGTTTAAAACGCAATAAAAATGGATTGATCATAGTAATCCTCCCTTAATCATTTGATGGTCAAACCATAGAAATACTACAAATAGAGGCAATAAGCCAGCTTTGAACCCGTCAGCATTTACGAGAGAGATAGAAAGTAGGAGGTTTATGCTGTCTTTCTCCAATAGCTTATATGCTATATATACACAAACGAAGACAGAAAAACCTTTGATCGTCTGTCTCTTCCTCTCTTACTGGAGTTCAGACGAACATTCCCACTTACAGAGCGCCCTATAGCCTGTTGCCTCTATATGTAGCATCTCTATGGTCACAACAATGTTCTAACTATAGAAATGTAGGAGCTACGCATTGATGAAATTTGCTTCTTAATGACTGTGATTGTGGATAAAGCATTGTATTGCATTCGTGCATGAATAACTATTATTGGTTCATGTTTCAATGAGGTCGAGACGTTATAGTTGACATGATATGAGTAATTTATTTGCTTACCTGGGAATGGCTTGATATTTGCTGTAATAAAAATATAGTTTAGTGGATCGTCACAAAATATACAAGGATTTGGTAGCTTCAATCAAAGACTCAGATTGAACCAAAAAAAAACGAAGCAAACTTAGGTTAGGTTAGGTTGGGTTAGGTTGGGTTAGGTGTGTGGTGAGTGGGTCTATAAGGCACTCCATTGCGACTAGCAAGAGTTTATAGTGGCTCACACACATTCAGCTTCCACCAAACAAATTCAGCTTCTTAACAAACCCGATTAGTTTATTTGGTGAATGATATTTCATCATCTTCCAGACAAAGACGGCAAGTCGGATCTTCCGACAGTCAAAGTTTTAGCATATGATGATTGAAATGAGAGTGGCCTTTTAGACAATGTAGGTCATGTCTGCTATAGTCTAACATTTGTTATAAAAGCCTTTGAATGAACCAATCCTGGTAAATTATGCCAGAATTCTAAAGCTCTTCTTGCTGTCCAATTATTTAGTGTTTGGCAAAACTTATTGCTATGTCAATTTATTGTAGGTTCTGGTCCGAAAGAAACACGCGTGGCACCCTCCCTTGAGTCTGCCTTCCGGAACAAGCTCTAATTTATAAAGTATAAGTGCATACTGTCTTTTCTAATTACAAACCACAAATGGTTATATCGTGCATATATTACAACCCAGTTCAACTTGAAGGTATAATTCAATAAACCGTATTTATAAAAAGAAGCCTCACCTTTGTCTTTCAAAAAATAAAGCAATTTCTTCAAGGTATGTGCATAAGAAAAGTGAAGGAAAATGTTTTGCTTCGAAGGCTGTGCTTTAAAGTAAAAGGTTTTACGTTTTTTCGTATTTATAAAAAAAAAGGATTTGCTCAAAAATTATAGGATTTGCTTTTAAAAAAAGGAATCTAGGTTCTCAAGAACTTTTCTCACTTTTTCCAGAAGTAGCCCAGCCAAGACACAGCTTGTGAAGTAAACATTAGTGTATTTGTAGGAGTGTTTTCTTGTGTTAAACTCTATCTGGAAGGGCTTGTATCTTTGATTGTGTTGGTTACGGCAAATATGGTGCATTTACGTACAAGAAAATACTATAAGCCAAGACGTACGCCACGTGAATCAGATTTCAAAGCGTTATTCAGATTTGACGAGGAGAATGTGGTGTGGTTGAAGGGACCACTTTCTTGGCGTGGATCTCGAAGCCCGTGGAGCAGCGCCCTGTCACCTACAGCAAATGAAACTATTTCTGCGTTATTGTGCGAACCCTGGATTCTAAAAAGGAATTGCTGAAGAATTGGGATGAACGCAGCTCACAGTGTCCAGAGTATTTCATGAGGTGCTTGAGCGGATTGTACAACAGGCAGGTGAATGCATGCCAAAGAAAAGTGGTTGACCAGGTTCAATTTCCCAACATCTATTGGGGTTATTGACTGCACGCACATTCGTATTGAAAAGCTTGCCCAATTTGGAGACGAATATGTAAATCGAATTGGTTTTAGCAGTATTAATGCGCAGGCTACATGCGACCAGAATTATGTCATAACTAGTATAGATGCAAGTTGGCCACGATCAGCTCATGATTCTCGTATATTAAAGAATTCGACAGTGTGTGACGCCATGAAAAGGACAAGAAACACACTATCCTACAGTGGGTATGGTATAATGCCGTGTCTTATGTCTCCTAACTCCAACCTCCACGAGGAATATCAGCCTTCTACAGGCTACTTTCAACAGAGCGAGTTGTGATTGAGCATAAATTTGGGCAACTGTGGCAGAGCACGTTGATTGCATATTGCAAGTTTCAACAGGTTTGTACTCGCTAACGCCTAAGCTCTGTACCTTTTACTCTATTTATCAGAAGCATTTCCTTGCAAGGAAAAGGTAGAGATTATGAATACGAATTAGAGCAAAACCCTTTACTTCTACCTTTTGCTTCCACCTTTTATTTGAAAGGAAATGCTTCATTTTTATAAATACGGCCTATTGTCTACCCAGGCATATAGCCCGAGAAGTACTTGTTGATCCTAGTGAAAAGTCATTAAAATGGTATTAAACTTTCATCTTTGACATCTACTTAAAACAATATACTGCCGTTTGCACCAGCTGCAGTTATCTTTTGGCTTAAGTAACTCATGATTAACTTTAACCATTGATTAAAAGTGAAGTGCTTTGCACCATTTGTGGTTAAGGTTCTAGTTAGTAAATTATGAGTTAGGTGTAAGTTGGTATCTTGACATTTGGGAATAATTTGAAAAATAGCAATTTTGTTGGTAATAGTGGTGTCAAATATGACAACTATTATATAACTATTAGATGGTGTTCTCAATATGAGCGGAAAGAGGAAAATATCGACAAATTTCTCCCAAAATAGGAAAATAATGTGCTTGAATTTAATAAGAAAGTACAAGCACATAATAGAATGCAAGGAAACAGGTGCGTTAAGCTGGAAGGATAAGGAACAGGCCTGGACAAAGATTGAGAGGGAGTTTAATACTCAATCAGATAGCTACAGATCTGTAAATCTTTTAAAACGATTTCACACAAATAAAAAGAAAGAAACCTTTTTCTAAAAGTTGTTGCATCCATCCCTTCAAAGTGATTTTCCCTCTGATATCTTCTTCTTGGAATCCCAAAGTTTAGTATGTCCAAGATTTCCTGGTCATATTCAAAATCCATTATATCCATATTTTATTGAAATAGGAATTTATCTCGCAAATTCGCCAAGTACTTCAGTTGATTGTCATATTGACATAACTCTAATTCATAATTATATATCTTAAACCCTACCTTATCTGTGGATTAGATTTAACTATTAATTATAGCGTTAACTCAAGAATAAATGTCATGGTGCAAGGAACATTTTAATTCAACTAGTGATAAAAACTTAACCACAACTTAACTAAGACCGGTGCAAATGGCTGATAATATTTATTCAAATACTCACAGCAGTCGACATTATCTTTAAAATCGCAAGATTTTATAATATCATTCCAGTTTAGATCGTTGGGGCATGTTTCAAGCTCCAGCGTTCCGTTTTCACAGGAATAATACTTTTGACAGTTGTATGGGTACCAGTGGTAATGATGGTAACCATCTGAGCATTCTTCTTCATATAACTCCATCATTTTTGAGAAAACATATTCTTCGCTGCTACCCAAACCATAATGAGTTCCTGAAAAAAATGATTTATATAACAATTAAAATATATTTTCAATATCATTTCGGCTGTAGATAAAAATGTGTACATCACACATGGCTAAAGTAATGGTGTATAGTTTGGCAAGTTTATCTGAAGCTACAGGGCATCGGTAAGAGGCGAGGAAACATGGCGCATATCTGTCATAAACGTACAATATAAGTCAATTGACGAAGTGAGAGTGGAGAACACAGGAACGCACTTGCCAATAAGAAGTCAGCTTTCGATAAAAATCACCAATTATGTAATTCGGAGGGTGTGGTAATTATGGTTTTCGTAGAACGCTGCCAGAGCTTGAAGAAGCTCATACAAGATTTGGAAAAGTGCTCATCTTTCAATATTCATAAATTGAAAAAATAATGTTAATAGAAAAAATCCGTGGAAACAAGCACATTAAAGAATTAACATTTAGTCATATTGTTAATATTGTTCATAATAAAAAGTTCCTTTTCTAATTATTATCACTACATACTTAGCACTTTAGCTTTTTCATAATTAAACGTGGCAATATCGAATGTTTTCGCCTGCATTCCTTTCACGGCTTCAGATAAACTTGCCAAAGTATGATTAGAATTAGAATAATATCTTACTCCGTTGTTGTTATCAATGTTAATATAAAAGCTCTTACAATGTAAATATTTATTATAATGACTTATTTCAGTTATTTGAATGAAAAATAGTGCTAGAAGTGCTACTTGGAAATTTTCACTTTGGTCTTAGCACAACACAACTCCGTGTTATTTAAATATCAATTTGAATCACTTACTGGTTAAGAAGCAACATACACTTAAGAGAACTTTCATTATTTTTACGAATCCCAACAATTCAAATGATTGTTTCGTAGTAAACAATATTTATACCATTTTTATTTGAGATATAGTTTAACATATTATTGATAAGGTTTATCAAGTTTTTTATTCTGATTACCTAGAATGAGGGTTATAAGCTTCAAAAATTGAATAAAATAACAAGATTTTTATCAGAAAATGATTGTTATTTTTATTGAGACAACTGATACGAGAGTACCACGAAATTTAATTTATGTAATCGAACATCCAGACAACACTTAACAATAAGTGTGTTACAGTAGACTGGAAATTTTCCTTTAAAAGCTAAGCTGAGTATTAATTTACTGAGGAGTCCTTTGATTTTCAAAGTTTGTATCAAATCATTCGCAGAACTTGGGCATCATTCACACGGTCAGGGTGTTTGTCAGTCCGAGTTTTCGCCCGTCAGCCGGACAAGTACACTCTTTCCGGACACGGGTGAATCGCCGTCCGGGCATACAAAACTCCCGGATGTACCCGCTAGAACTCACGGAGCTCGGACGGGCAATCCGAACTATGCCCCAGCGGACCACAGTGTGCTATGAATGCTTTTACATGATCCGGTCTGATTGGTCTATACTTGTCTATACTAGTTTGCAGGCAAGTAGCGTGTAGTCTGTTGTCGAGAAGACTGTGTGTGTGTACTCTGGAGTGTAGCTACGAGCATTTGATCATGTCGAAGAAGTAGAAGAAATAGATTCTGAAATCCTGATTAGTTTAGTTCAGGATAAACCAGATACCTTCCAGGTATCTGCTTTCTAGCAAAGGGTGAACCCAAATTTGCCTATTACGTTGTTTTTTCGCCGATGTTTTAATAAAGCGAACAAATCACAATCAGCGGCAAACTGAAGTATCTAGCACCAAGTGGTCCGGATTCATACGATCCGGACCGGTCGATTATACGGACGGATAAATATCCTGACCGTGTGAAAGAGGAATTATCGATGCCCTTTTCATTTGATTCCGAGGTTTTTTTCATGAATTGTAGTAAATGAATTTATAAATATACAGGGTGCATGAATGCGCAGATGTATGTGAGCCGAAATTTGAAACACCATATTGGAAACGGCAACTACATTAAGGCATCAGCTGGTGCCAAATCAGAACGTAGCTCCTTAGATTCAACTAGATGGTTTAGATTCAGAATCAGTTCCGGTGGTTGGCGCTGCAATCAGTTTCATACTGAATTTCCTAAACGTTTGGTCCGATCTTGTTTGCTGGAATTTTTTGTGTATGTTCGAGAAATTAGCTGAATGAATTAGATTCAGAATTGATCGCGTAGCAATCAAGTTCATGCTGAACTCCTCCTATCTGTAAGATTTTGAAGGGTGGGTGATCCCACAGGACTTAGGCCACAATTGGCCCAATCTGCATCCTTCTGAGGTTCAGACTTCCTTCTAGCTCGTCATCCAGCCTACTTGTTTGAAGTAGGTGATAACGTCGCCTCCCTCATGCTGGCTTGTGTGAGCAGTGTAATACAGAAAACCTAAATTGAGAGAGTGTGGGACATTCACAAAGAATGTGTTCGACAGTCTCATCTTCCTGTTCACATCCTCTACAAAGTGAAGTTTCAGACAGACCCAGTCTGTAGAGGTGTTTTCGTAGGTGGCAGTGACCGGTCAGAATACCCGTGGCTGTCCGAAGGTTCATAGTCACGTATTTTTTGGCTACTTTCCTGTCCTGATACTGTAGCAATTCCTTGGCAAATCTGCAACCTTCTGCATCGTCCCATCTACCCTTAAACTTTTGAAGGGGGTGTTCCTTTATTAGGTCGATAATAGCCGACGCCGACAGACCAATGAAAGTGCCAGGTTCCAAGAGTATTTGGGATGCTGCTTTCCCGGCTAGAGAGTTCTCCTAAACAGCTGGTCCGTTTCAGTTGACATTTTGCATGGAAGTTTTTTGGTAACTTCATAAAAAAATTAGTCAAGTTCATGAAAACTATTTTTGTCCACGACCACCTAATAATAAGTCGATATTTCACCTCCTTACAAAAGGTATGTGGTACCCATATATCTAATAGAGTGAATTATGGTTCATAATACACTGGAGTGTATTATGGTTCATAATTAACGACTAGAGATGGTGGTACAATATGAAATAAACTTTTAAATCTGTGTATTTTGTTCAGGAAATTTGTTTCTGAAATATATCGTATCGATAAAATATCGAAATCTTTAGTATTGATACTTTTCATAACGACATTTTCTAGTATTAAGTATTTCAAAACAATATATTCATAACGGTACGTTGTATTGATACTTTACACGGTATCGCCCATCTCTATATATGTCAAATTATTTAATTTTGACGTTAGTAACACCAAATTGTTACGAACTTGCTATATTACTGCAACAATGAATTCATTGAATTCGGATAGTGGAAATGAACGTTCTTGTACTTCTTGTACACCAACTGAAATAAAAAAAAGCGACTATAGGACTGCTGCCAAAAAAATCGAAAGATAACTATATGTTTACATATTATAACTTCATGAACCAGAGGTTTAGTTGACTTTAATTTAATAAAGAAATCAAGGGTCGTGGAAAAAGTATAGTATTCTACTCGCAATTTATGGCCAATA
Organism: Galerucella tenella; assembly: GCA_910591685.1. Classification (NCBI taxonomy): domain Eukaryota; kingdom Metazoa; phylum Arthropoda; class Insecta; order Coleoptera; family Chrysomelidae; genus Galerucella; species Galerucella tenella. The sequence continues at coordinate 3,899 of CAJUYH010000999.1, read as the reverse complement.
TTCACTCGGGTGACTTGCGAAATTATAAAAAAATTCATTGAAGTAGATATTTCTTTCCCCTTCTATCAGAAAATTGACGCAAAATATGTAACAGATCGATATTTTTCAATAAAAATAAAACATTTTCAAAATTTGTATAATATAAGACAAGACAGGGCATCGTCCGTCTTTATATAAGCTTATATTATAAACTTTAAATTTGGACCCCACTGAAAATTAACAAAAAATAATTTCCCTACACTCTTGTCACATATTACAATTAAAGATGTTGCTGACGCAAATACTTATAATCATCTCAAAAACAACCAAAATATAATCGAGGACCCACTTCATTGTTTCCTGTTAATTCATTCATACATACAAGCCCAAGTTTTTATCTCGTACTTCTTGATATTATTTTTAACGAAAAATTAATATGGAAGCATTAATAATTCCACTGAAATTTGGCTGATATCTAGGAATTAAGTTATTTTCCCAGACTGATCAATTTCATCCAGAAAAGCTTCTTGTACCATTGAATTTCCAGTTTTCCGGGAAGTACCAGTGTCATATCAACCTCCGGTAGGTACTCGAAAAGTGTTTGCATGAAGGAAAATACACCCTATATGTTCCCCCATTTAGAGCAATATGCAGTTACTTCTTTATTTTGTTTTCGTTGTATCCGATGCCTTTCGGGCGTTAAGTTGTTGAGATCATTCTTTAAACTTCTTCCTTCCACTGGCTAGCTCCTTTATTCCATTATACGAGCCACTTTCCTCCAATTTTCATTACAATATTCTTCTTCGCATTTTCTGTGGGACAAACAGTTTTGTTTAATACATTTAGTCTCGCTACATTTCCAACTTCAATATTCTCATTTTGGTCTTCGATTTCTTCTTCTGTTATTATTTTCATTCTTTGACAGTTCTTTCCAATCAATCAGTTCCTCATTAATTATTACTGAACAATGTTGCTTGTCTTTTTGGTGGGTATTGCTTGTCTAATTTAAAGTTCCATCAGAAAACTGATTCTGCCATTATTACAAGGAATTAATTAGGCCATGGAATGTCTTAGTCATTTTCTAAGATTATCCTGATGAACGTGAGTGAAACAGGAACTATAATTTCTTTTGTATCTTCCTCGTTAATTATTCTTTTTGTTATTCATTTTGGGATGTAAAACCACAATCTTTTTTTGCGAGGTTTCGGTAGCGTTCCAGCTACTTTTTAAATTCGTTCGAACTGTATATTCGATATTTCAATAGATTAAATGTTTGTTTTGTTAATCAGAATCTCATGGAATAGTTTCCATTAGATAACCTTTATTTAATCTATTGAATACTCGTGGTGATAATCTATTGAGATTATAAACATTCTTTGGATCGTTTTCAAATCTGCGTGGCTTAAATTCATAATTATTAATAAATAGATTATAATATTCCTTTGATAGTTAGGCTAGGGATTATGATCAGTTTCTTCAGTTTTAGTTCCTCTCCGCTTCTGATCCAAGCGATCCTTACCCATCACTTGTATGTTATCTCTGGTTGAGTAGACAGATTGAGACCACGAAACCCTTTCCTAACATTGATAATGATCCCAAAGTAATAGTCAAAACGTCGGGAACATAATTTGTATGAACGCAATTTATCCACAAAGCCTAGTATTCATTCATTAGACCACGGAAGTCTTTCCCAACATATTAACAATTATGTAAATGCTCAATATTTAAAAAACAAGTTTATATATCAAAAAACATAATTTATTCAATAATCTTATTTGTTATGTTACAAAATATCGTCGAAATGAAGCAATCCCTGCTTGTTCATTGTTTCTGTGTAGCCAGCATAACCTAAAAAAGATTAACGCAATCATTAATTGGATACAATAACCGAATTAATGAATGTATGCTCGTTCAATGCAGTTACTGTAGAGATTACAGAAAAAAATATAAGATGTTCCACTCTAGGGCGGTTTGATTCGAGTTGCTGTCCCAAACGGACGTTGCTCTCATAAACTCTGTTTACGATTCGCTTTTGTTGTCAATAACGAGACCGGTAGATACCAGAACAGTTCGAAGAGCTTAATTTATTTTAAGCCATACAGGGGTAATTAGAGAAATATATATTTAAATTAATAGGATTTTTTATCACAAAGGTTTATTTTTAAATGTTTATTATTTCGAAGAATGTTCGGGATATGAATTTGAAAAGGTTAGTGAAAAAATAAACTTGAATTTTCAAAATGAATCAATTCACAGTTTTTATCCAGCATCTTGGTAATTTTGTGATACTTATTGATAATCTATCAGATATTTATCACAAATTAAATTGAATATACTCATTATCCACCAGAATAATAGGGCCACTAAATCTTAAATTTTGATCTCTAAATAACGCGTATTTTTTGGATTGACAAGTTTAAAACAGTAAAAAGAGAAGCAGCTGCAGGACTTTATTAAAATTTTTTATAAATGTTGTAAAATACTAAGTTTGGAGTTTGGTTTATGTGTTAAATTTAATATATTGTCTTTCAAATCTTTCAATATACATTTGAGAGTAAAATATATACGGACTCTGGTAATATTTGAAAGGAAATTGATTACATGGATGATGAAAAGAAAATTTAGTAAATTCGTTCAAAAGGAACTGACCAATTCCCCTTTGGTTAGCTATAGAATTGAATTTTTCGATAAATATATTTTTCATCGCAATAACGTTCTCAACAATGTCCCTTGATGTTTATTAAATTATCAGCCGATTGGGCAAACTTCAAGCATGTTTCACATGAATGTTGTATTGACATTTTTTTAACAAATACCCCGTAACATACACCGAAGCATTTCCTTCTGGGCTTGATAGATTTTGGTAATCTGTTATAAACACTTTTAAAGGCACATTTTTAGTTTCTGTAGGAAAAGTGAACTGTTCTAGGCATTCTTTTGTTAGTTCAGAACCAATAGTTAAAAGAACTTCGCTTACGTCATCCTTACAGTTTGTGCCTTCAAAATGATCAATAAATTTTTAGAGAAAATAGCTTTTTAATCGCGCTAAAAAATTGTACGGGGGTTGGATTCTTTGCATTACCACAGCAACTTCGTATTTGGCCAAAAAAGTTTTCGAGGCAAACCTGATTGAGGTTTCGTGTAAGTAAAAATGTATATTCCCGTCATTTTAGAGATTCCCATAATCACAGAATTGCTTGAATGGTTATTTTCCATCCAGATATAAATTTCAATTGCTCAGTAACTCTTTTATTTAGATAATCAAAAACCTCAAGTTTATTGAGTAATTAAGTAATTAAAATATTCAGTGTTTAAGCTTTGGTATCAAAGAGAAAAATATTAATATGATTTTCTGCTCATTTCAACAATTAATTAATAAATTTGAAAAATCTATACAACATAATTATAAAACACGAGCAACCAATTATAAACACCGCTCTAAAATAACAGCGCTCGACGGGCGACGTCCCGTATAATATGCCAAATTAAATGCAAGTAAGGATGTAGCGACGTACTGTACCATCCAAGTCATTCGAACGAGTGAAACATCTTATATTTTATTCTGTAATCTCTGCCACTGCTATCATTTTTGTTGTTTCTAGAAACTATACATTCGAATAATCTAAGGGTACTTACTGGGTGGAGTGCTGACTGCTAAAAAAGAGGAAGAAATAAAAAATAGATTGAGGATACTTTGGAATTGTCTATTTCAAATTTCTATACTCACCACAATCAACATTCCATGACCAGTCACACATCTTAGCTTCGTTATCCCAATACTGATTTTCTGGACAATTCAATAAATAGGCTTTATTGTTGGAGCACTCATAGTACTTGGAGCAATCGTAAGGATATGGATAATATTGATGCTCACCAGTACATTCAATTTTTGGAGTCGTTGTTGGCACTGTTGTCGAATG
>CAJUYH010000998.1:0-54232 GCA_910591685.1 Galerucella tenella | reverse complement strand
CTTGTCGTACTTGTGTAAATCGTATGCCCGATTAAACTTTTCCGCAATCTGTATATGGTTGTGAATAAAGTTCTTAACTGATCGTGTACACTTCGCCTGCTTTAGATATGAACAACCAGGTTCAATCTACTGAAATTAAACAGGATTATGGTGGCAGATGTGGCCACTATCCACAGTTATGGAATGAGACATAAAATACGTGATATTCTCGTTAAATTAACAAATTTATTCTTGATTCGTTTTTTGTTACATTTTCCAGTTCATCTGTGCAATTTCACTATTAGTCAAACTTCGATCTTTCCTAATCATATTTTTTTCAACAATTTTTCCTTCGACTTCATTCTCCACTTTTATTCTAATTTCTCTTCTCACTTTTGTTCACTTTTTCCCCACTTTTTCATCCGCTTCTTTCCCAAATATATCCTTTATTTTTTTTCAACTTTTTTCCCACTCCTGCCTCCTGATTCTTTGTTTCTGGTTTTGTTCTCTTTCTTCCCATAACCTTTTGTTCCCAAACTTTTTCCTTCTATTTTTCCACTCTTTTTCCATTTATTTTACCTTTTTTATCATTTTCCCATTTCTTTTCTACTAAGTTCCTCTCTATTTCCCCACTTTCCCACCTTTCCCACCTTTCCCATTTTTTATCGGTGTTTCAGGTTCCTCTCACTCTTTTGCCCCTTATGTTTTTCACTCATTTTTCCAATTCCACACATTTATCATGACGAAATAACATCCCCAATAAATAAATTGACGTAATTATTTTTTTATGTGATTAATTTTCCCATAGTTGAGCCACTGCATATTACGTCCCATATTTTTGTCTCATAAATTATTAAAATTAAGCAATAAACAAGAAGCATCAGATAAATTTTAATAGGTTTTACTGAACCATACAATATATTTCCTGCGTCCTCGTCTCCCGCTGAATATGGGTTGTATCAGATTATTTCGAATGCCGCAAGCAAAATTATGTAATGAACGTAACAAAATGCATTTATTTTCAAAAGAACCACCAAGAGTCGTATAATCTAAACATCGCATTTTTTTTTGTTTTAAATAAATCTAGACTACTAGAGTTTCGATATCGAATATAGTTTTATATTATTAACGCCTTACAAAGTTTTGAAAATATTTTCAAAAAAATGGCCGTTCACTTAGAAGAAACAAATAAACTTCTCATGCTATATGCCTCGACAGACATTGAATTACACTTCTAAGTAAACGATCAAGTTTTTGAATGCCTTCAAGTTAAAATATTACACCTATTGGCGCTGAATAACATTAAAATATTAGATTGTCTAGTAAAATTTATAAGGATGACTATCATATCGATATAGTTGGGTTAGTTAGGTTAGATAGAGCTCGTGACCTTTGTTTCCCAACCCAAATTTGTATATACCTTCCATCCGAGGTCTACCTGTGAATGTGTTCAAATAATGCCCTGAACGACCCTGGGGCGAGAAAAATTGTAACCCTGTACCAATCCTTAGATAGTAAAGCGACAATAATTTGAATTGCAGAGGACGATAGGTTGATAGGATAAATCAGGATAGGATATATTTACAATATGAAAGCCCATAACAAATACAATATCGAATCTGATTGATGCTTCATAAAAATTATATTCAAATACAAATATCATAATACCTTTATACATACTTCATTATATATAATCTAACACAAAGTAATTGGCTGCATGGAGTCCTCCAAACGCCATAAAAGGAAGAAAAAAAAGTTTTTGAAAATATTCCTAAAGCTTTATATATGTTACCGCAAAAGACCGAAATCTGGTGAATGTCGAGATACACCGGTGAATGTCAACATTCTCAACGTTCCATAGGTCTTTATTTATTAAAATAATATGGAAAAAGGACTTTGTTGAACTCAAAACAAACAGTAGAACATAAAAATATAAAATGTAATATGAAAATTAAGAACAATATCTTATTTATTGCAAGAACTTAAACTACCGAGGCACTTCGAATTGCACAAAAGTTCCTTGCTTTTACAGCTGCATTTAGTCGTGGAACACTTCCTTTTGCAGTTACAACGTGTATAGCCTTGCTCTCCACTTTTTGAATTAGCAGAAACTGCTTCTCTTAGCGACATTTCTTTTGTTGAAACTTCGTCCATGGAAAGTAACTTTTCTTTACAAATTACGAACTGATTACGGGTGAAAAGATGCTTCAAGGTACCATTTTTGTTAGTTGATCTATAAAAGTCTGAATCCTCTATTCCAACAACAACCGCTAACACATTTCGAGGGTCTGTACGACCACGGTCGACATCGGGGACTCGAATTCTTACGGTATCACCAATTTGGGCAGGAGGAAACTTTTTTTTGAGGTTCGCAACATTTTTGTTGCTTGAAGTAGAAGATTATTTCTTGCAGCTACTCTTTTTAAAGAAATTAGCTCGTGTTGTTCAGTCAGTGCTTGAGATGAAGATGTGCTAAGTGGCGGATCAGTCAGTGCTTGAGATGAAGACGTGTCAGGTTGCGGGTAAGTCAGTGCTTGAGATGAAGACGTGCCAGGTTGCGGATCAGCTCCAATGGTATTTTCATTATCCATATCTGTTTCAACATAAGCTTCTAGCTGTTCTTCGGTCTCAATGTTTGAAATTTGCCCGCGAGGGAGTGATGACGATGTTATACCCCTTTTTGGTTTAACGCCATTGAATCATTGTCTTGTATCCAAGCAGTTAACATATTTTGTATGTCCTGATTGGCTCTTTCAACTGAGCCTTGTGTTTGACTGTGACCAGACTTTCCGTGCACTATTTTAACATATTTCCACATACAACTTCATAAGTAATATTTTTGTATCTAACTTGCCATTCTTTAAGCATTCGTGTTCTTCCTCCATGGCCTGTTCTTATGTGAGTTTCAGAAAGTATTGTAAACAACTCATCATCAGTGACTTAATACTGGATATTTGTTTCTCGTGGTTTTAATGGCACAATTAACTTTTCTTCATCACTAACTTTTAAAATGTCAAAACGTTTTAAACGTCTGTAGTCCAAAGGTGTACTACACTTACTTTAAGAAGAAATTACTTCAGAAATGATTTTAGAGTACTTTTCTTGTGAAAAATAAAAACAATTGTCTTCTCGTTTACTTCCAATTAAGGCATGTAACTTTTCAAAAAACTTATCACGATTCACTGTAGTAGCCATTGAATACAAATTATAATTTCTAATAAGAAAATTAAATTAGGTTAGGGAGCGCTGTCAAACGTTGCGTTAGACTGACGAAGACAAAGCTAACTGGAATTAAGAAATGTTCGGACTTTCACCAAGGCATTTGACATTTGTCGACTTCCACCGGCGAATGTTGACATTCACTACTTTCGGTCTTTCACGGTAACATATATACTACTAATAGGACTAGAGTATCCAAGGGAGGATTTCTCCAAAAAGGACCTAGTGAAAAGACTGTTGAGCCTGACAAAGGCTACTGTTCTCTTCACATAAATGGTACAATCAAGAGCACAAAAAGCGTAAAGACTGAGTTGCCGAGGTTTCTAAGCCTCTGAAAATTTGTGAATCAATCAATTCCCCTGTAGCATTTATTCTTCTTCAAAAAAGTATGTTTGTATTTGAAATTGATCCCAAAGTTTCCCTTCATTAACTGTAATCCAATTGAATGATCAAGGACGCAAAGTTTGTAAACAGCGCAATTCCCCGTCGGTGTAGGTGTACATTTCTCAATGCCTTTCCGCGTTAACTCCAAGGAGAGCATCTAAGGGGATAACACAATAGACCAATTAGTGTGGTACATTAATCTAGAAATCTCGGTTTCCTATTAACTAACCAACTATACCAATGAGCAAACCAGATTAATTGCTTCTGAGTGTAGGTCTAGTCAGTAAAATTGAACTGTACAAGGAGTTGGAAATACTATTTTCACTATTTTTCTTCTTGTCTTGTATGGGTGAGTTTTCGACAAAAAAAGAGAATAAATGAAATTTCTCAATATGAAAACCATGGAGACTATACAGGGTGAAACGGATTTAATTGAGATCTTGAGAAGCGCCATAGATACAATATCGATTAAATGGAGAAAAAGAAATATCTCGGCTAGTTCCGGAGATATTCGACAAAATCCGAAAATGGTTCTTTTCGTTGTTATTGATAAACAATTACCATATCAAAAATTTCATTTCTACGTTTCAACATTATTTTTTTAAATACGGACCTGGATTATTTCTTGCAATCTTTTTTATGTTCTGTATAGATATGGTTCAAAAAATACCCTTCTTGGTGTGCGTCATCGATTGTTTGTTCTTCTAACATTACGTAGGAAGAAATGGAAAAAAAGGTAGGTCTCTGATAGATCCTCTTAATCATATGTCACAAAAATGAACCGTTTAAATTTATTACAAACGTTCACCCTTATCTTTGACGTAAAACATTTTATTAGTTGATGTTTAAAATACGCGCAAGCGCGACCAATCAATCGGCAGAAATTACGCGTTTAAAATACAATGCAAACATACCTTTCATAGCGGCAATGTGTCTTACGTCTTTTTCTACTGTCTCACTGACAGTTCTCGTCAGGTCTGTACTTTGTTGCTTACGGTTAATTATTATTATTGAAAAGTGAATTTTAATCTTATCCAAAAGCTCATCCATATCTCAAATGTGGTTGTATGAAATCCAAACCAATCGTTCAATAAAACTCAAAGTCCAAACCACAGAAAATTTAATTAAAGTTAAATTTAAAATTCAAAATTAACTTCCACTAAACCACCCTTTTGGCATAGGCCAGTAGGCCAGCAGTTTTAATTACCTTCATTAACTTAGTTTCAAAAAAATTCCAATGTTCTTCTCTTTTCTTTTCTTTTCTTTCTTACCACTTAAGTAAAATTTGAAATTATTTGATATAGTACTAAAAAATTTTCAACGTTTTTGGCAACAACCTATTGTTCTTTGGATTATATTTTCATACAGGTAACTGAAATTTTATTTTATTTAAACTTTGACTACCTACTAATATAATTTGTATTATCAAACTTGTAATTTGAAATATTTTCATTTCCTTTTTAATTTGTATTTAAATAGTTTTTTAATTGTAATATTAACAAGTGTAATATTCTCATTTTGTATTATTAATTATAATATCATTTTTCACATTAATTTTATATCTATTACTCTTGTTCAAGTAATTTCAACAAAAACATTTTATAAGATTTTAATGTATTAATTTCTTTATATTGTAGCCTGATGATCGTAATATTGTAGGTACCGAAACTAGTAGCATCATAAGTGTCCTTTGAGGGACTTTAATTACATTTTCTGTGGTTTGGACTTTGAGTTTTATTGAACCATTGGTTTGGATTAATTTTATTGTTATATTTATTTAAATAATACAATAATATGCCTACATACACGGAAAAACATCGGCATTTTGAAAGTTCACAAGTATTTTCAGTCAGAAAAAGAAGCTGGTAATTATTAATTTCATAGCCTTTTCGAATTTGGCTGAATACGATCCTGATAATTTTATTTATCAAATTTATGGTTAGCTCTATGTCAAAATAGCAAATAAAATAAACGACATACCTACCCAAAACCCGTATATACGTCACAAACGATGACGCACACCAAAAAGGCTATTGTTTGAACCATACATACAAGGGTATAGCAAACTTGACGATTCTACTACGTTTCGAAAAATCATTTTTTGAGTCTGCTCTCGTTTACTGAAGTCAAGTTAATTAATTTTTAATTTATTATTACATTAAAATGTTATTTGTAAGATACATCATTATTACAGTTTAATAATCTTCTTCATGAATTCTCATTTAGAGCCCAATATTTGAATATTTGAAATTAATAATTTGACTTTATTAAAAAAGAGGGGACAATAAAAAAATGATAATTTTTCAAAGACGAAACGTGGTAGAATCTTCAAGTATGTATCTATACAAAGTCTAAAAAAATTGCAATAAAATATCCAGGATCGTATTAAAGAAAATAAAGTTGAACCCTTAGTGAAATTTTTGGTATGGTATTTTATAGAAAAACTCGTTTATTGAAGAAAACTGAGCATCATATTTTTGATATCTAGCCTTTATGGTTGAAACTTTGAGTAATTGGTTATTAGTATAGTATATTTACGATAAAAAGACGATGACGTTGCAAAACAAAATATTGTGATGTTGCCAAGCTGTAGTATTTTTCTTTACTTAACAAAAACTGAAAAAGTCAATCTGATGTTAGATTAAAATATCAAGTTTAATTAACCTAACCTAACATTGAAAACATCCAATCATTCACATTTAAATATGTAACAAATAGCGAATACTATCACTTACGTCTCTTACAGCAGTAAGCGGAAGAAGCGGGCCCCCATTTCGGCATTCTCGTTCAAAATAGCTTAACAAAAATGTCACCATCTCTTTATATTTAGTGTTCAGCTGCTTCGGCATTTTATTAACTACTGCAGATTTGCCTAAATAAAAATTAGTTATAAAAATAACTGTTTTTCAATCTTAAAGAAACAATGAATTTAAAAGCTCCAAAAAAAACTTGTAAATATTAGACGATGATCAAATGTCAATAAACGTCAAAACAAACTGGGGAATTTCACCAGTTGATCTGACAACGTCTTGAAGTTTTGCCATCCCGTTAGCTGTAAATTGCTCTGGCTGTTGAGTATAAATTGTATTTACGGTTGGTAAATTAATATTTATTCTGATAAGCAAGAAAGTAATTAAAAATGACATCATCGTCTTTTTACCGTAAAAATCCTATAGGTGGACGTATAATTTGCATTGTGGTGGTTGGTATCAAGTAATTATGGGTTAGCGTGAGTCTAGTGTCAGTGTCGTTTGGAAAAAAGTGTAAAAAATGATTAAATAAATATCACGTATACATCCCAATATTCGTTCGGACTTCAAAGTGAACGTGAATACAATCAGATTCCGTTCTTCTCAAATATTGGAACTGTAAAGAATTTGATCGGTTTTGAACCCTACATACAAAGCACATTTTCCAACAAATGAAAATACCTTTTATACCGTCAATTTTACACCGATTTTTTTTTAGAGAATAAAAAATCCAGTTTCGGTGTTAGAAAAATTTTTATTTCAGAACTGCGACGACTTCAAAACGTGCCCAGCAAAACTAATGACTTTTGGTTTGCATGTCGTTCTTGTCTCCCCGAGAAACAACAAAAATTCCTGAACTCCGTACATCAAAATTTCAAGACTCGTCCTTTTCGTCTTATTCCTTGATTAAATATTTTATTTCAAGTGTATTCCACCGTAAAACGTGAAACATAAGCGAGTGGTCCATACTAATAGGCCAGGGGATTTCCCGTTTACACAGTAATTTATTCGGAAAAAACAGACGATCTTTTCAATATACAGGGCGTCACAAACCGAAAAGTAATTGGAAAATTGAACCAGAAAATCTAAAAAAGTTAATTAAAGATAAAAATGAATATGGATAGCTCAGAAAAACTGACGTAAATCTGTTTATTTGTATAGATAACATTTTATCTGCACTGCAGTGTACGGTAAGCTAAACTCATAGATAGTGTATGGGAGTTTTTCCAAATTGAAAATTTTATCAAACGCATATTGGATGGAAATTTCTGCAGACTGCACTTACTAAAAATTACACAACGCGATTGAACCATCTGTCTGAACCATCCTCATCGGACAGGATTCCTTAAAGACAATGTCTATTTTGTTTTGTATATACTGTGTACCTTTCCAGTTCCTCATTATTGCTAGGAGTCAGGACTTCTGTTTCCCGCAGAGCACCTTTTAAGAGTCGATTGTAGAGAGCTACATCCGCCCTCTTCGGGTCGCGGGATTTTACAGTGGTCCTGAGATCCTGGCTTACCGTATAGGTCAGCCAGCGGTGGTCTGAGATAGAAATATGATCCGACACTTGCCAGTCCTGAATTTTGTTTGATATTTTGGCTGTCGCCAGCGTAATATCTATTAATGTTTGGCTACGGGTGTTAATAAATCCTTGCTGCCCAGCTCAAGTGGTGAGAGTTTGAGTGCAACCCAATATCAGCTCCACTTTCTGGTTGAGGCAGTGATCCACTAGTATCTCCAACTCTTTAGTCGGTGGTAGGGTGGCTGTATCTGAAAGTACTGAAGGTACCAACGCCGTATATTTGCCTTTTACATCTGGACATTCCGCTTTAATCGCAGTAAGGTCTGAGGTGCAGAATTGCGCCATCGGAAAGGCTCTGTATTTCCTTGGGACGTAAACAGATATCCTAGGCTGCTGATTGCTTGGTAGGCTTAAAATTTTACCCGTAAGGCTACTGAAACCAGTAATTTTGGTCTTTATCATCCAGGGCCCCTGGATCAAAGCTATTGCATGCTCCAATACATCAAGGTGGCGACATAGTGTTGCCGTTGCCGCCTCTTTGCGTTGGAGGTTGCATTGTATAATATTTACCTTTTTTCCAACGTCCTTGCCTATGAGAAGGTTGGATGGAATTGGATTTGCTTTAGAGGTCCATCTGCTCCTTCGCTAGGGGAGAGACGATCTCGCTGTACTCGGGTGCCTCTTCCGTTAGGTTATTGACTGCTTCGACGTCTTTTTCGGGACCTATGGTGGCCTTGGGGTCAATATCCACTTTAGGTGGCTCGACTTCCAAGGACCTTGGGTGTTCAGATGTATCCCCTGCTTACTTTTTCGTTACCCTGATGGTCAATGAGGTAAACGCATAGCCCATCCTCATCGACTTTTTCATGAGGACAGCCATATCTTCGTCTCCGATCCCGAAGACGAAGAGGTGTCCTTGTGGGTTCACCTTTACTTCTTGGTGGAAAGAGCACCATCTTGCCACCGTCAGATCCGGGCTCTGAGCCCTAAGCCGACCAAGCACCCTCTCCTTTTCACCGAATGTCGTCTTGTGGACGTCTTCCGGAATCCAGAGCGAGGCATTGGTAAGCTTAGGGAGCCCATCCACACTGACGACCGCCAGTGATGCCCCCTTCCATAGCTTAAGGTTTTTTGTGTCATTTTTCAACCACTCTAGCGTCCCGTCGTCATCGCAGACCACTCTGATGATTTCACCGGAGTATGTTCACGACTTAAACGTGGGCGCTTTGCTGTTGCTGCTGGAGGCGGAGAAGATGATCTTGTCCAGCTCCTCTAGCAGTTGATTTTTGATGATTCTCTCCCGTTCTGCGGTAACCTTACCGTACAGGTTAGTCTCATCTATAATAGCAACCTTGAGGTGTCTCAAGGTGGCATCCGCAATGGTCTTGAAAGGCGCGGCTTCTTCAGCCTTCTAGATGTCCCGTCCGTGGAGGTACTCAAGTGACGGCGCTTTTCTTCAGTGGCAGCCGGTTCCTTTCCTTTACTCTCTTCCTCCTTTTGGCTTCGGCGCCGCAAAGGCTATGAAATTAATAATTACCAGCTTCTTTTTATAGCTGAAAATACTTGAGAACTTTTAAAATGCTGATGTTTTTCCGTGTATCTAGGCATATTTATGTATTATTCAAATGTATATAACAATAAGATTAATATTTTTTACTTTTTATAAATAATAATTCACCGTGAACAACAAAGTACAGCCCTGACGAGAACTATCAGTGGGGCATTAGAAAAATACGTAAGATACATTGCCGCTTCGAAAGGTATGTCTGCATCCTATTTTGAATGGTGAAATTTCTTCGATTGATAGGTCGTGCTTGCGCGTATTCTAAACACACACCTGCCTTTTTTTCCATTTCCTCCAACATAATGTGCTAGAAGGACATTAACAATCGATTACGCACACCAAGAAGGGTAAAGATATAAACTCTGGTTTAAACCTTAATAATAAGAAAGTTCCTGATTTAACTAGTGAAATCTTAGTTTAAGTGATCCCATTTGAAGATATTCGCTTGCCTGAAACAAGAATAAAATATTTCCCTTGTATAAACTAGTCAAACTATTCCTTGGTACAACACTCAATGAAGTAAAAAGAAAGAACCCAACCAAACCTTTATTACCACAGCATAACATTGACAGGTGTCAGTTAAGCAATGTCAGTTACGCCTCCAGGGCCCGTATTCTTAAGTGACTAGTGAGATTCTCAGTAGTCCCTCAAGAATATAAAAAAATTCTTAAAGCGGGTGAAGAAGTTTTCACTTCAAAAATCATATTAGGCGTGAGCGGGAATGGAACTACGGACTACCACGTTTACAAGGCCGTATTATATCCAATATTTTGAGCCCACGATTATACAGTTCAGATATAAGTATTTTGCTTGTGAAACTTTCGTGAAGCGTTGAGTTATAGGAAAACTCAATAGCTTGTAATACCATTATTTACTTCAATTTAATTTTAAAAGATTGGCCTCCATTTTACGACGGATAGTAACTTCGAGAGCTCGGTCGTTTAAAAATGTTATTTAGATTGGAAAACGTCATCTTTGGATTGATGATCAGATTTTCGGAAAATAAAAATCTTATTACAAAACAATGATTGATGAATGGAAGAAAATTTAGATCACGTTTTTCCGTACAGAATTCTATCGAAATTGAATAGCGATAAGTTTGAAAACTTTAGTCGGGTTTTTAACCTTCTCAGACGCGAGCATAACAATTTTGCAGATCATTTTGTGGAAGTTTTTTCCTGCCAGGTGATCTAAAAAATGATGTGTACCTAATAGACTATGAGCCCATGGAGAAAAAAGTGTCGCGATTTGAAACAGCAGCAAACCCATTCAGAACGATAGTTTATCATGCCACCATCGGTTTCAGCACTATGGCGTACATTTTCTCTTGTGCAGAAAAACACAGTGGAAAACTGAACATTTTATTTCTCACCCCCTGAACCGTGATATTAAACTGTACGCCGTTTATTAAATTCGATAGTAGAATCATAGGAGATCGGTCGAGACTCTATGTCGTTCAAAAATAATCGTGAGGAAAATCTGGGAAAATTTCCAAAATCTCTTATTTTTTACCCTCTAAAAAGGTGATTTCAAACTGTACGGCATTGGTTTCTGTGGATTATACAAAATATAAGTAAATATTTGACAGTAGTGCCGTACAAAAAAGGTGTGTGAAAAGCCGAGGGGATTGTTTATTTTCCGAGATTTTCCTACTCAAAAAAGGTCATCTGAAACTGTACGGAATCTACCTAGTGCAATATGTTCCTTTTAGAATTAAATAATAATAAAAAATAATGTACAGAAGTAATTGTGTGGAAGGCACGAGAAAAACATATTTCCAAAAATTTATCTACGTTTTCAACAATTTTCCTAGATTTTCCTATGGATTTTTTTTGAACGGCATAGAGTCTCGACCGATCTCTTATGGTTCTAATAGCAAATGTAACAAACGGCGTACAGTTTCATATCACATTTTTAGGGGGTGAAAAATGAGAGTTTTCAACAATTTTCCTCACGATTATTTTTGAACGGCATAGACTCTGGACCAGTCACGTAGCTATAGCTTTTACATGGGGAGGGTTTTGGTTTTTTTCATCTGATAGGTTTAAAAGGGGAAAGCTTTATTGAAGGCGCCGCCTAAGGCAAAAAAATCGAGTGCCACGACCTAGAGCAATTTTTCAAGTTGAAGAAATAATGTTAAGTTTTTTTTCAATTATTTGTTTGACTTGGCTACGTCTAAAAGTAACATCATTTTTCGTTTTGCCCCCTTCTGCTGAAATGGTTATAACCATGTATATATATATATTTTTTAAAGGAGCCGTCCCTTCGCCGGCACCACATCAGTCTCTTGGGCTTATTGTGGATTCTCCTAACATTTCAACTACAGCCTATTCAACCAATCCGTTCCTTGTATTAGCTCATACAGGTTCTTTACTGGTTGGTTGTAGAAGTCTTCTGGAGTCATTTGAGGTCTTCCATTTAGTTTTCGCCTCTCTCAGCGTCTCACAGTTGCATAATATGTGCAGAGCTGTTTCAATGTCCTTCTTGCATCTCCTGCATGTGAGGTCTCCGTTATACATCCCTATTTTGTTCAGGTGTTCCTTTGTGGGAAAGTGTCCCGTGAGAAGCCCCGTTATGCTGCGTAGTTTGTTTCTGCGAGCAGTTCGTTTGCTACTTTTTCTGATAGTTCTTTCATAAATTTCTTCCCATGTGTTTGCCTGGGCGTATTCTTCCAGAGTTTTATGGATTGTTCTTTTACCCACCCTTTTACACCCTTTTACACCCTTTTACACCCTTTTAAACATGACCTAGTGGAGCATCTGGGGATGCCCACAGATGGTTTGGGTCCGTTCATCAGTGTTGACGATCCTGCGCTTGCAAGCTCGTCAGCTTTTTCATTGTCAGCGATTCCTTTGTGACCTGGGAATCTGGGACCCACTCCAGTGTTACACTGTTCCGAGTCGCCAGTCTTCTAAGTTCTTCGCCGCATTCCCATACCAGCTGAGATGTTACCTGTATATTAATTTGGGAGCACCCATTAAAAAGTAATAGATGATTGAAAATTGAAGCTTTTATTTAAACAGAAAATCAATCTCACAAAAGTAAATTTAACCTCTTCAGCTAAATTATTCACAATTGTTGAGGAATCTATTTCTATTGCCACATCCCGATGAATACTCATATTGCGGCAGTATGCTAATAAAAAATTATTGTACCTTCATTGTTTTTTCTATGGGGAGGGTTTGAACCCCCGAAACCCCCCCCCCCCTTATATACGTCCCTGCTCTGGACCGATCTCCTATGATTCTACTATCAAATGTAACAAACGGCGTACAGTTTCATATCACGGTTTCAGGGGGTGAAAAATAAAATGTTCAGTTTCCACTGCGCTTTTCTGCACAAGAGAAAATGAATGCTATAGTGCTGGAACCGATGGTGGCATGATAAACTATCGTTCTGAATAGGTTTGCTACTGTTTCAAATCGCGACACATTTTTCCCCATGGGCTCATAGGGCGAGTGAGTAGCACTATGGGCAAGCTGTAGTGTTTAAGAGAGAGACAGCGTTTATTGGTAGCTGAATATGAAGAGCCTGGAATGAATTAACTTTATATCTGTGTATTATAATAATTCTTCAGTTGGATAATTATTTTATCTGAATAAATCTGATTTTATATTTTTGTAATCAATGTGTTGAAAATTTAATGATTTTTTCGAAAAAACATTAATTTCGCAGTAATATCAAATATTTATATGATTTCTTGTCCATTTAACACACACACACACACACACACATCAACACAAACATAAAAACTGGCTTCGGCAGAAATTCAAAAAGTTTTCTATTCTTTACTCTGAAATTTAGATTCAGAACCGCTTGGGTATCATAAGTTACGTCACGGCTAGCGATAACACAAACAGCTGCCGATAAACGCCGGTCTTTTTTAGATTAATGTTGTTCAACTAATTAAAATTTCAATTTGTCTCAATATATTTTTTATATTTTTCTGCAAAATATCAAGGTTAAAAATCCGACTAATCGTCTGGCTTATTTTTTTCTCAACTCTTTGAACATTAAACTACAGCATATGAAAATTTTAAATTGCCCCAAACATATTTTTGAAACGAAAAAAATTATTATTTTTAAAAATTCAGGGGTTGATTAAGACCCGCTACTCACCAGCCGGGTCTGCAATTCCGATTTGGGGTATAATAGGACAAGTTTCCTATTCCCCGATTAGGTGCAAATTTGGGGCGTGGCGTTAAAAAATGTTGTTTTGTGCTTAGCTCCAATCGTTAAGCCTGACTGAACGCATCATCTGATCAGCATCAACATGTTCTACTGTTCACCTTCCAGGATTTTGTTAAGAGCATCCTGTACATGAATAAGGGATTGACATTGAATAAAATGCTCACACAACAAATATCAGTTAAAAGGAGTTGAAATCCTCGAATAAAATCTGCTTGGTTTGGTTTGCGAAAATTACCATCTGCCTTTTCATACATTAAACGCATATCTGCATAATATTCACTGAACGTGTATTCTGCTATTTCAGACATTGCACAATTTCCTATTCAACTGCCAGCGTGACAAATAAATTGACACTTTTCTCAAATAATGATAAAACCTGAATATACTCTGTGATGTTTCGCAGACTTTATATTTTTCGAGAACCGCTCGAATTGTAGAACGAGCATTTTATTGAAAATTAGCTGGTAGATAAAACCTGACAGTTCCACAGCTGATTACTTCCACACCATTATGGAAGTTTTGACATTTTTATCAGTAACTCGACACAATAGATAAATTTGGTGTCATTGAGAATTGAGACAATGACGTCAACACAGCTGTTAGTTTTCTGCTTCTATCCACTGTCACTCAGTAACTTTCAACTTGATAAATATCAATCAACTTCATACCAAATATAGTTTAAATGATACCCTTCTTGGTGTGCGTCATCGATTGTTAATGTCCTTCTAATACTTTACATAGGAAGAAATGGAAAAAAAGGCACGTCTGTGATTAATCCCAATCAAAATATCACAATAATAAACCATTTAAATTTATTACAAACGTTAACCCTAATCTTTGACGTAAAACATTTGATTAGTTGATGTTTAGAATACGCGCAAGCGTGACCTATCAATCGGGAGAAATTACGCGCTCAAATAGAATGCAGATCTACCTTTCGTAACGGCAATGTGTCTTACGTCTTTTTCTAATGTCTTACTGACAGTTCTCTTCGGGTCTGTACTTTGTTGTTTACGGTCAATTATAATTTACGAAAAGTAAATATCATTCTTATTGTTATATTTATTTAAATAATACAAAAATATGCCTAGATACACGGAAAAACATCATCATGTAAGTTCTCAAGTATTTTCAGTTAGAAAAAGAAGCTGGTAATTATTATTTCATAGCCTTTTCGAATTTGGCTGAATACGATCCTGATGATTTTATTCATCAAATTCAAGGTTAGCTATATGTCAAAATAGCAAATAAAGTAAACGACATGCCGAAAACCCGGATATACGTCACAAACGATGACGCACACCAATAAGGGTATTATGTCAACCATACACTCGTCCGTTAATTGAAAACATTAAAAAAAAGGGAGAGAAGAATTTCACAAGATTTTTCATGGATAAATCCTCCTTTGGTTGCTGTGGGCACAGGAACTTTCATCTTCAATGGGTCAGTGCTTTGAATTCAAGGATAATGTGTAAGACTGTTCCTTCTTCTTCCTTGCATGACCGACAAATACGTTTCTCCTTATATATTCTTTGCTATGCATGTGTTTCCTTGGAGTACAGTGACCGGTGAGTAATCCAATACCCCTTCTAGGGTTAAGTAGTTCATTGGCAAGCAGTTCCCAGGGTCTTTTGACCAGCAGTTTGCTGAACAGACACGTGACTTCTGTACGCGGATATATTGCTTTAATTCGCCGAGGTATAGACCATTCAACCATAGATCTTTCAATCAATGGTTGACATTGGCCTTATTACAGTTTTATGTTGCTATATTGTGATATAGATAGATAGATAGAAGATATTTCAATCCCGTTTAACTTTGAAATCAATTTTTGTAAACCTAAAAAGCCCCACGTTGGGCGCCAATTTGTAACCTAAAAAGCCCCAAGCCCTCAGGAAGTGGCACCAATTAAACTATTTTATACGCTATAACTGGGGTGGGGTGTACAATTATTATTAAATTGGACGCCACCAGCTTTTTAATCGAAACGAGAGCTATTAAAACCAGAAACAAAAGGTGGAAAGCTGGAAACACCTTGTGAACATTAACGTCAAGTTACAAAAATATTATTAAAATGAATCTACTTATTCCCGAACACGTTTATCCAATTTAATAATTATTGAATAATCAATACAAAGAATGAAAATAATAATTATTTATTGAAATATTTGAAATTCAACATAAATTAAAATATTTCAAAAAACCAAATGAAGAGAATAGCAAACTGTAATAATTAGCAAGCCAAATCCAAATCTCACACACATTACAGATAAGACGAAGGAGCTTATCTTAGAGGCAGCTTAAATCCGCGGCCGCAGTGCAAGCGTGTTACCTGGAGGATCCTTCCAAGCGACCCTCCAAGCAACCCGCGAGCTATGTTTTCGTACCAAGCGATTGAATTGAACCAGCCGCACTGCGATTCCCCACCATCTTAAGCAGTCTATCGACTCGCCAAGCTAGCCACCAGAGGGACTATTCACTAACAGTGAGAGCTCCTACGAGAGTACACACTTAATATAGTGCGCATGCGAGCTCTCTCGAAATTGCAAATTATGATATAGCCCGCATGCGCACTTTATAAGAGTGTACTCTCGTAGGAGCTCTCACTGTTAGTGAATAGACCCTCAGGGGGTTGTGTTTGATATTTTCAACCAGGCGCAAGGCATATATTGGAAGAAAAGTTAATTTCGGCTGTTTATAAGCGAAGGATCCTACACTCATAGGTGCCTAATTGACAAATTTTTCGGGGAAATTTCGCATCTTCTTGTAAACTCGCAGAAATTCTCCATCGTGGTCTCTGTGCAAGTTATACGCATGCACCGAACTCCTCTTATTTTTCAAATTAGTATACTTCAGATAAGAATTGTCACAGAGAAGAGGCCTTCTGGCAAATTTTGAAACGGACATGTTGATACACACTGTCTACACTTTAGACTGAACATGATTTTGGGTTGGTATGATCATGAAGTATGATCCAGAAGATTGGAAGACAGCCTTAATAGTTCCAATATATAAAAAGGGGGATAGACAAGACTGCAATAATTATAGAGGAATAAATTTACTTAGTACAGCTATGAAAGTATACGAGAAGATTATAGACAGTAAGCTAAGACCAATAATAGAAAATACTCTCGAAGAATCGCAAAGTGGATTTAGAAGAGGTCGAAGCATCCAAGACCACATATTTACGATGAAACAGATAATTGATAAGTTCTCACAACAAGAAAAAGAGGTGTATATAGGATTCATAGACATGGAAAAAGCTTTTGACAAAGTACCAAGGGAGAAGTTATAGAAAGTACTAGAAGGAAGGGGAGTGAACTACAAAATAATAGACATAATCAAAAACATTTACAAAAATGATAGAAATTGTGTAATATACAAAAATAAAACATCAGAACCATTTCAACACAAGAAGGATTAAGGCAAGGAGGGGGACTAAGTCCATTATTATTTACAATTTTTATTGATGGAATAATTAAAAAATCGTCAACCAAAATGGCAAAACTACACGTTGGATACAGACATTTAGGAAGAGTGGATATATCAGAAGCAGCTTTTGCAGATGATTTAATAATTATGGCAGGAAAAGAGAAGGATTTACAAAAGAATATGGAAATATGGAGCACGGTATCTGAAGAATTTGGAATGACAGTTAACCAAAGTAAAACCAAAGTTATGGTTATAGGACCGAAACAAAAACATTTAAATATACTGTTAGATGGAATAAAAATTGAGCAAGTTAGGAGATATAAATACTTGGGAGTAGAAATAGAAGAAAATGGAACGCAGGAAGTCGAAATTACCAATAGAGTACAAAAAACGATGAAACTTCACCACACGATGAATTCGACATTTATAAATAAAAAAGAAATTTCCAAGAAAACAAAGTTAAATGTATTCAAAACAATTTACCGGCCAATATTAACATTCGGATGTGAATCCTGGGTATTAACAAAGAGACAAAAGAGTCGAATACAAGCAGTTGAGATGAAGTATCTTAGGCGAGTTAAAGGAGTCACAAAGAAAGATAAAATAAGAAATACGAAAATAAGAGAAGACCTTGAAATAGAATCAACACTCAAATTTATTGAAAAGAGACAATTAAGCTGGTGGGGACATTTACAAAGAATGAACGATACAAGACCATTTAAAAAAGTATGGCAATCAAAAATACAAAAAAGAACGAAAAAAGGAAGACCAAAACAAACATGGGATGGTGTTATGGTAGGCATACTGCAAGAAAAAGGTAAAACATGGACAGAAGCAAAAACAATGTCCAGGGATAAAAAACAATGGGCTAAATTTGTACATGAATAAAATTCTATCTGGACCGGAGCATCGATGAAAAAATGGGTATATATGTCTTAAGCATAATGCGATGTATCTAGTTGGAATAAGTATAATTGTAAAAGTATACCCTACACCATATACTATGGTAATTGGGTTTTTGTTTATATATATATATATATATATATATATATATATATATATATATATATATATATATGATCATTTTCTGTCTATTCTTGAAAATCGTACGCTTCGATCGCATGGTCCGAAATAGAGGAGCAGAGTCGAATGAATTGGCGCTTGCCTAGTAAAGAGGTTTTTTAATGGAAATTTGTATATATTTGTATATAATAAGTATATAATTACTATTTCTCTATGCATTCCGTGATTATTTTGTCAGTTCTCTGTTTCTTTGAATCTTAAATTCATGTGCATAGAGTTGAGAAAGATAATTTGTCGTGAATTTTAGTGGTTTTACTGATTTTTCAGTGTTTTTAATCGGTGTTTTATTACGGAGATGAAGAATTATTATTTTTGGCACGTTATGATGGAGGATTTACGGGAGGCAGAGGAGGAAGTACGAATTGACGAAGATAGGGGCTCCAGATTTTTATATGACCATCGCTCGGAAGCATGCCGTTTGTGGGGGCACTTCTTTTGTAAGGAATGAAACGCGACTGACTCATTTTTATTCAATTTTAATACTTATTGATTTACTAAACAGACTCCCTTTTTTATTATTAGTAATACAACATAACAAATATAGAAAGTAATTAATGACAGAAAATTATGACAACAGTACAAAAAAAGAGGCTAAAAATAACTAAAAAGTAGATCTTTTGTATAAAATAATGTTGTCAACAACGCAATAATTTTGAACGTTCACATGTTGGTTCAAGAATTAGTCAATTTTGACCGTGGGAGTCGATAGATCGCACGGGATAGCCCCCACGTACTAGAGAAGCACCAGATCGTATGATTTTCAAGAATAGCTACCCAGTCTTGAACAATGAGCGGCATAGATTTATTGCGAATGATCACATTAGGCGATCGTTGTTATATTCTTGGCTCGTGATTCGATATAATTGATCTCATGAAAATCATACGCTCCGGATCGCATGGTCCGAAATAGAGGAGCAGAGTCGAATGAATTGGCGCTTGCACAGTAAAGAGGTTTTTTTTATGGAAACTTGTTTTGATTCTGTCAAAGAGAAATAGGTATATAATTACTATTTTCCTATGCATTCAGTAATTATTCTGTCAGTTCTCTGTTTCTTTGAATCTTGAATTCATGTGCATAGAGAGGCTGAAAGACCTCGGTCGATGACCTGTTGATGCTATAGTGTCAATAAAGTATACTTCTCTCTCTCTGTGCATAGAGTTGAAAAAAATACTTTGTCGTTAGTTTTAGTGGTTTTATTGATTTTCAGTGTTTTTAATCCGTGCTTTATCACGGATATGAAAAACTATTATTTTTGGCCCGTAATGATGGAGGATTTACGGGAGGCAGAGGAGGAAGTACGAATTGACGAAGATAGATCCAGATTTTTATATGACCATCGCTCGGAAGCATGCCGTTTGTGGGGGCACTTCTTTTGTAAGGAGTGAAACGCGACTGACTCATTTTTATTCAATTTTAATACTAATTGATTTACTAAACAGACTCCCTAATAAAAAGCAATTAATGACAACCCTACGAGAAAATAGGCTAAAAATAACTAAAAAGTAGATCTTTTGTATCAAATAATGCTGGCAACAACGCAATAATTTTGAGCGTTCACATGTAGGTACAAGAATTAGTCGATTTCGACTGTAGGAGTCGATAGATCGCAAGGGATAGATCCCATCGTATGAGAAAAGCACCGGATCGTATGATTTTCAAGAATAGCTACCCAGTGCGGCCAAGGTATATTCACCCTCTACCCGCCAAGCTTCCCTCCATCCTCCAGCCTGCACTGCGGCATATAGCCCTAGAAGTAGATATTTGTTCTTATTGAACGGTCTACTCTTTGAAAAATAATTTTTTAATTTGTAAAGCGTTATAATACCGGGTGTCTCATTATATTCTGACTGTTTTCAAGAGCTTATAATATCTTCGAAACGATTCTAGATAATAAGATGCGGTTTCCACAGTTAGATTTAAAATTACCGTGAGTTTTGTTGTGACACATTTATATGAATGGCGTACTTCCGGTTTACCCGCTAGAAATGTGGCGTATTTTCAGAATACAGTAGATGTAATATTTTAAATGGGACACCCTGTATATCAAGCAATTTCTTGAAAGACGCATATTTTTACTTTTTATCGGTACCTCAAAGTTTAAAATCAGTGCACAGAAAGCGAAGTTAGATAACATTAACTGGGATACTGTAATGATTCAGATATCTTATTAATAAATAATAATCAAGGAGGCGTTAATATGTCACATCACAAAAATATTGCGATCATTGACAGAACGTCACATTGTGTTAGAACCAGATAGAACAAGATGGTATTTTGAACCAAAATGTTTGCTTTCAACAAGACGGGGCTCCACCCCATTATTCAAACATAGCAAAAGAATCTGTTAACCAACAATTTGGAAATAATTGGATTGGTAGGACTGGTCCAATAGAATTGCCTCCAAATTCCCCAGTCCTGACTGTCCCAGATTTTTTTGTATGGAGATTTGTGAAAGATAGAGTCTACAACCCAATGCCTGCTACTATTGAGGAATTAAAAAATAACATACGGCAGGTAATGGAAAGTATTCCTCTTGAAATACTGACAGCAGCATTTGACAACTTGGTTCGATTCCACAAATGTATAGACCAAGAAGGAAGACACATAGAACATTTGTTTTAGAGTGCCCTTAAACATGTTCCTATTTGTTTTTTACAGTTTACTTTAGCTAATAAAGTTCCAACTTTATATCTAAATCATTAAAGTATCCTAGTTAAAGTTATCTAACTTCGCTTTCTGTGCACCGATTTTAAACTTACTTTTAAACAAAGTACCGTTATAAAGTAAAAATATGCGTCTTTCAAGAAATTACTTAATATACAGGGTGTCCCATTTAAAAAATTACATCTACTGTATTCTGAAAATACGCCACATTTTTAGTAGGCCATTTATATAAATGTGTCACAACAAAGCTCACGGTAATTTTAAACCTAACTGTGGAAACCGCATCTTATTATCCAGAACCGTTCCGAAGATATATAAGCTCTTAAAACAGTCAGAATATAATGAGACACCCTGTAGTATGATACTATTATCTTGACATCAGTGGTTGACAGTTTAACCTACAATCTTTGCATGGAACCATAGATCCTCCAAGTATTTGACAATTTAACCTAACGGTATTTGGCAATTGTGGACATGCGCAGATAAATCGACAGAGCGATTGCGGCAAACCAATTTGTTAAATCCACCATAAATATGTTGTTTTTCATGTTTTCAGAGATTGAAAAATCGTTTTGAAAAAAGATCAATTGCAACAGTTTCACGTATTTATACGTATAGATGTCGAGTAAAAACTAAAAAGAACATTTGAAGTGTGACATATCGTTTATTCGAACAGAGAATAAATTTCAACACATATACAATTTTCCTCTCTGACACAATACAAGCGAACATTCGTATTATATGTACGCATTTTAGGGAAAATGGCGAAATTTGCTGCTACAGCAACACAATTGATTTTTACTGTGCTCGGGAAACATCTCATGTAATAAATCACCGGAAAAAATCCCTAGGAAACTGTTTTAGAACAACTTCTAATCCTTTTCTTCCTTGAATAATTATTATTCGTAGTCACGTCTTTCCTTTCTACTAAGACAGGTAATATATGGACTCTTTAGACTTGCAGGCTTTACTTCCTTGAAAAAACTAAAGTGAAATATAGCTTTTCGGGTAACGATAATATCCTCTTAAGCCCCGGATATTTAGATGTGGCTGTAATTACACAGAAGTGTAAAATGGAAAGTCAAGTTCTTAGGAATACGGACGTTTCTGCAGGTTCTCACGTTTCTCGTTAAGTCTTTTAAATAAATTGCAATTTATCCCAATTTATAGGTTAAGAAATACATTTACAAGAATCTTGTTTCACTAATTTTTATTAAGCTGTAGCAAAAAGCCATTTTTATTTGATACCAGTCAAGAAAAGCATTGCTTTATATCAAAGCCATGATTGCGTGAGAATATTCGAGACTTAGTTTGATGAAATGACTTTTATTCACAACCATATATGTGATGCTGTCATTACTAACGTCTTTGAAGGTTAGAAAGTGTCATATTACACACCTCTACTTCCCGCCCCAACCGCCCGCCCTCATCGATCACTTCCCGCCATCACTTCCCGCCCTCACTACCCACCCTCTAAAATAATGTAATCGTTAATCTACTTTAGATGAATATTTTTTATATTGTTTATTTCTAATGTCTGACAGCACAGTAGCCTCATTGAATATTCAAATAGAAATTTATCTTTTACAGAGTGATCCTAAGAATTTTACAAGTAAATACTAAAATTCTAATGCAAAACAAGTAGGTGTCTGTATTGGTTATCTATACATCCCTGTTTCAGCTCAAAATACAATATGGTAATAAAACTGAACAATGTCAGATAAACGATAAATATTGCGGCAGTGGCGGAGATTACGATATTAGTTTATTCTGCTCATTTAATTTGATTCGGTCGACATTACAGTTGAAATAAAATTCATTCGTTCAGGCCTATTAACAAGTTACATTTTCATTTTTATTAAATTAAATTAATTAAAGAGAATATAGTTTAATTTTCATAATTCAAATTTATTGACAATGAATTAATGTATGTCAAATAAAGTAAACATACCATTTATAGGAAATATAAAATTCAATCCATAGTATCATCCTCTTCGCTGGCCATACAAGAATCATCCGAAGACTCGTCGAGAGAGATCACTATCGGTTCTATAGTTTGTTCTATGAGGTTATCTAAAACCCACATTTTCTCTTCCTCTTTAATTACATGTTTCACAGCATCTCTCCAGTTCTCTTCAGTTATTGTTGTCAATGAGTACTTCATTAGTTCACGAACATCTTTCATTTTAAATGTCTAGCTACATAACCTTTCATTTGGGCCCATATTAACTCTATCGCATTTAATTCACAATGGTATGGCGGCAAACGAAGCACTGTTATCCCACGATCCTTGGCTATTTTATCAATAAAAAACTTTTTGAATTGTAGCTTGTGATCTAAAGCAACCTTTAAAAGTTCTTTTTTCAACATATCATCTTCAAATGGTATATCTTTTACGATTAACCAGTTTCTAATATCAGATTTTCTCCAAGAGATAGATGGAAGATTTTCTGTTAATCACGAATGATAAGTGGCATTGTCCATAACGATTACAGCATTATTTGGAATTAATTCGACCATTTGTGTAAAATACTCTTCAAAAACATCTGCAGTCATTTCTTCATGATAGTCTTTGGTTGATGTTGACTGAAACTCCAGTAAACCACCTTCAATGAACCCTTGATTGCATCCAATATGCGTTATTATTAGTCGGCGACCTTTACCGATAGGAGTTTTCAGTCCAGTAGTTAAACCTTCTATGAAAGCTTGACGACTGGTTTTAATACTTTTGTCCTGCCATATTTTTTTCACTGAATGTCCTTCATTAAGCCATGTCTCATCTAGATAATAGATTTGTCTTCCCTCCTGTCTGTATTTTCGGATATCTCGTAAATACTGTCTTCTCCAACATATTATTTGCTCGTTGTCGATTAGCACTGATTTGCGACTTTGCTTCTCCCAAGTAAAATTTAATTTGTGTAATATTTTCCACAAAGTTTTTTGCCCTATGTCAGGCAAATTCTCGTCCTCCTTTACCATTCTTAGAATTATATCGAGGGTTGGGATCTCTTTTTTAAAATATAATTCGTGTACTGTTCGTCCTATTGTATTTTGCATATGTTTATCAAGGTCAAGAGGTTTTCTTCCAGTTGACTTTTTAGGTGGAGATATATTTCAATTTTTCTTCCCTTAGAAGCCTGTAAATAGTAGATTCACTAACTCCTGTCATATTGGAACATGTCGAAACTATATTTCTAACAGTAGCAGCCGGCATTTGATTTACAACAGCATCATGCACATTTAACACTACAGTCTTCGTTTGTAAGCTAAGCACGATCTTACACTTCACTGGGGTGAAACTTGAAGACATTTTCCACAACACAGTTAACACTTATGGAACGTAAGCGACTCTGAGCAAAAAAAATTATAGAAATTTGGGCGAGACCAAGTTTCACCGTATATACCTGCAAAATTTCTAAGTAGTCATTAGGACAATCCCTAGTAGGCACCCTATTGTAATGTTTCTTGGAAATTATCAAGTTGTTTTAACTAACCGAATTTAATTTGAATAGTAAATAAATTCCTTAGATGAATTGTGACGCTTATGGTTTACTACCTGACTAGCATCTGTGACCTTTTCGCGTGCTGTCAGACAATAAGAAACAGACTATAAAAACTTCATACATTGATTAATATTATAATACATATTTCTGGAGGGGTACAATCCGTCAATTCTTCATCGGAGGACAATTTTCTTGATTTATTTTTCGCGAACTTAATATCCATCTGACTTTATCTGACATTTATTTATATTGGTTTGGTGACAGAAGCTGTCAAAACGAAATATTTTATGATGGTTGTAAATAAAATAGTATACAAACCTCGGTAGGAAGTTTCATTTCTGTCTCGAGATAATAGCTAACCTCTTTCCACCTCGGTGTGTAATATACTAGTGTTACGTTTAGATGGCGTTGGATGAAATATTTTACTTCTAATTTGGGAAATATACGACCGACTAGTTGTAGAAAGGCTCGCACCAATCAGAGTGTATATACCCCCGAACAGGCAGATACGAGCTACGAGCTACAGCTTTCGATACAGTTTTCTATATTTGATAATACTGAATAAGAACAGCGTAGAGCAAAGGAAGCGAGATGGATCCATAACCCAGAGATCCTTAGTTCGAATCCCCGTCCTGCCAAGAGCTATTTTTAATTTTTATATTGCTTTCTTTTTCTTATTTTCTGATATTGTTATAGACAGTTACACTTTGATCTGTGTCAGTTGGCAGGGAAGCGATGTTGATATACTGTATATCTTCTTCAATCATTTTCCATCCCATTCTCTGATATTTAGCACTATTTAGTGTTTTTTTAATCTTTTTCATAATTCATAAGTATCAGTTATTCAAGTTTTTTAAGTTATCGGTCTTTGTCAAACTTAAAGGTCATAAGGTATATCCTTTGGGTGAAATATTTCTAAGATATTAGAGATGAAATTTTTAGAACGCGAGACATTTTTCTTTCAGTTTTTTTCCAATAATTTAGCCAACCAAACAAAAGTCAATAGTGTCGAGAATTTTCGTCGATTTCAATTTTATACTACAAACTTTTATAGAATATAAACAAGGTAGGGTAGTGAACACATAAATATACAGAGTGAACGCAACGCATGTCTTACGTTATTACTAAATTCCTAAACTTGTAAATAAGATTTTGTAGCTTGTAGCAGTTTAGTCACGTTTATCACATATGGTACATGTTCGGCTTTCAAAATTCGATTGGCGAAGCACTTTTGCGGTAATTTGTTGACTTTTGAAGAAAATTGTGTTTATTCAAATTAAATAAATGTCTTAAGACTCAATAAAAAATTTAATGTTTGAAAGAAAAAACAAAAAAAATGTATACAGAAGAAATTGAAAAATTAAAATTAAATCAAGGGAGAATGTTGAAAGGAAAGTATTCACTGGAAAGATTTACCCACTGAGTCCTTAGAAGAAGAAGGAACGTGTTTTCTCAATTATTAGACAAATTTGGTCACATTTCAAACAATTTTAATCCAAGGAGACACAAAATAATGGTAAAATAATAGTGACCTAACGATCATTTACTAAATTACAGAGGTGACTGTGTTCAGCAATTAGGCCAAGCAATAGGTAAAATTTTTTGACAAAAATACTTTTTTTAACTTTTTTCATATAATGTGAAAAGTACTGGAGCAATCTTAGTGGATAAATCGTAGGTAACCAAAATACGAACAAAATGAGGGGTCGAGCTAATTAATCGGATAATTAGGAACCGAGGGAGTTTAGAAAAACCGTAAGAGCTGAAACTAATAATATGAAGTCGGATATTTTGAATTGTGTCACTATTGTTTCTAATTGGCGATATATTTTGTTGAAAGTAGAGAGTACAAAAACTAAATTTCTTTTCACAATGAAACGACGAGTATGATGGTGGGAATACTGACAGGACATTGCAGGCTGAGGAAACATATGCACACAATTGGCCTAGCAGATGACAGCCTATGCAGGATCTGTCAGGAAGAAAACGAAACCGCGGAGCACATACTCAGAGTGCGAAGGCCTAGCAAGGGTGCGGTTTTACTTACTCAGAGAAGAAAAACCGAGGGCAGAGAGCTACGCAAGGGAGGCGGTATCCAGGATAATAAGTCTAATAAAAATAATAAAGCTAGATACACTCACGGACAAAATTATTGCATATTTTATTATAGGTCTTTATTTCTTTTCCCTTAAGCACTTTTGTGATTTCGGTTGCTAAGTCTGTTACATTGGAGTGTTCTACGTATTTTGCAAGTATAGATATAGCTTTTATTACTGAATAAGCGATAACGTTAAATAAGCGGAAAACTATAAATGTAGTATAGTGTGCCTTGACGACTAAAACAGTGGTTTCCCCTTATTTAGCGTTGTCAGAATGACATTTTCAGTGCATTATCTCTTCAATCTGTCGTTTCAGTTAGTAAAATGCCTCGTTTAAATGAGTTAGTCTCGGTTAAAATTGTTTGTTTAATCAATGAGGGGTACATTTCTTTGGAGAGTCGCACGGAGCTCATTGAAGTGAATTTGAGGATGAATGATGACTGGTACATACGCAACATCCTTGCAGAACATGTTATACTATATGTCGGCTTTATTGGATATGATAACTTTGTGCTGATGCAAGATAATTCCCGTGCCCATGCCACAAGAACAGTAAACCAGTACATTGAGGATGTCAGGATTACGAAGCTAGTGGCCACCATACAGTCCTGACGCAAATCCCATAGAAGATGTATGGGACATCCTAAAAAGAAATATTCGAGCACGGAATCCAGCTCCTAACTCAATTGCAGAATTGAGGATTGCTGCACAGGAAGAATGGAATCGAATACCACAAGAAACCATCAAAGATCTTTTGCGCAGCATGCCTAGGAGGATGCAGGCTATCGTTAGAGCTAGAGGAGGAAATACTAAGTATTAAATTGTTATAATTTTTTCTTAAACTAATGTATCGTGTCCATGTTGTTGTTCTTTCCTAATTAAACGTTATTATCAAAAACGAGCCACTTCACTAATTTCTTCACGAATCTGTTGTAAAGATTAAATATGTAATTAATTTGATTAATAATAACGTAAAGGACTCTAATGTAACAGACTTATCAACCGAAATCATAAAAGTGATAAAGGGAAAAGAAGTAAAGACCTAAGATAAAATATGCAATAATTTTGTCCGTGAGTGTATAAAGCTCTAAATATACCTAGAGAGGACCACAATAGATCTGCAAAGGTCGCAGTGGGATATGACAACGAGCCAATCCAATTCTAATCTAATCTTCTTACAATCAATTTGTCTCAATATTGGTAATTTTTATGGGCAAAATCTTGCTGTTATTTTATCTGTGAATATGTTTCGAAGTCATAAAACAATCGGGACCATAAGTCGTAACATTTTTATTAGTGTAGATGTTTTAAAAGCAAAATTTGAGTTTTTTATGGAGAAATTACTTTTATTAGTTATCTTGAAGCTTAAAATCTTACTCTATAAAAGCTCATAAGACGCCCATAAAACCAGAATTTCTTTAATTATACGAAAAAGTCTTTCTGGAAAAATATAATTCCACCTCTCAAATTCGCCTTCAAGTCCGTGAACTTACCTATGAATTTCTTCTAGCTTTCAACTTGTGACAGTTTCGTTTCCATTCCAACAGAAAAAGTGATGACAGGCGATCGTTTATCATGGCTATCCTTGGTTTTATATACGTCGGTAATTTTCTTTTCCTATTTTCTTTTTACATGCTTCACCCTCATTCTTACTGTTAGATACTATTATAGGTATAAAATTGAGTGAATGGAGCGGAAAAAATAGTTAGGTCTTTAGGTGTTTTATCATTTTATGGGTCGTTTCTCTAAGGTAAGAGGTTTATTTTTTGATAGGTTGTACTTTAAATTTGAATTTATATGTTTGGATCGTAATAAATTTTGAAATATTAAGAAAAGTTATATCGTGGGATGGAAAATAGAATCCCCTGAAATACATTTTCAAACGGAATTATGTGACATTCCCATTACCGTGAAAAAATTCTGGAGGTTGGAATATGAGTTTGAAAAAAATAGCTATTTGTATATCAAGAGCAGAAAGTAATACTTTGGCAGTCGACAGAAAGTTTCCAGTTGGCAATCTGTCGAGACTACCAAAGGACTATCTGCTCGAAATACACACAAGATTTTTTCTACGATCACACCAACATAAAATTAATTTGTACTTTTCTATATTGCAATTTCGTGTAGGTACCTATGTACGTAGGCAACACTTATTACATTAATGTTAGATATTTTTTAGATTTCCCTATTTCTCATTAATTTATTACGGAAAATACTGTTGGATGCTTTAACATATTAAAATATCAGCTAACATATTTATTTATTCTACAATTTATACTAAAATAACTACTAGCTCTCATTTATTTATAAATAAAATTAGACGTGCGCCAAAGTTACTTTCTGCTTAAGAGCGCCAATAATGTCAAATCATGACAGCTCGCGGAAAACATCAACTTTGCGGTTATATTTGAGAGTGCAAAAGCCTACCTTGGCTAGTGATCGTAGAAAAACTATATTCTTTCATTGAAATTATCGTGAATAAATAACAATAATTATTGACACACACATGGTCAAATTAATTTAACTTGCTATGTCGTTTATTATATTTTCTCAATATTATTTCGTTTTTTCTATACAAATAGCTATTTAAAAAAAAAACAAGATAAGCTATGTCGTTTCTCATATTAGACACTTTTAGCTTGTCATAAGTTTTTACACGTATCCGTATCCGTATTGGAGTTACGTTGACGTGAAGAAATTATCAAGAAAACATTTTTAGGTGAAAACGTATCGCTTCGTTCTGTTTTTAATTGTAAAACCTCAAAGTTTTCTTATTTTACCTATTTATGTTTTTGTGAAACGTAAAATGGGGGCGATATTAAATAATCCATTGCTGCTAGACGAGGAAGATGATGTAATATATCACTAATAGCACGGAATACTGACTTTGGTTGGGAATGTTTGGATACGGATACGTATACGGAGTAGGGTACGTAACAATACGTGAAACGCATCGTATCGGCTAAGACGTAACGGGTCTACACATGCGCAGTTCGTTACGGATACGGATAAGTGAGAAATATAAGTCAAGCTAAAAGTCTCTATTATAGTTATTTACGTAACTAGTTATGAAAAGATCGATATTGTTCAACAAGCGTAATATTTGCCAAAACGAGCGCTAGCAAGTTTTGCAAATTATGCGAGTTGAATAATGTCGCTCTCTTCATAACGTGTTTACGTACAACGTTTTATCTAATTCCACGCTTTTATAATATTCAATAAACTCTTCAATTAAAATGGTAATATTGAAGTGGATTCAAATGGTGTTAGAAGTATTGTTACTATGAAGTATTCACCCAGAAAATCTATTCACTTACTTTTAATAACTGTGTCCTTAATAATGTTGTTTTCAATGTTTATAAATCTCAAAATACTATTAAATTGAAATAATGGGGTAATTGTTAGTTTGAATAATGAAATAATTGTCAGTTTTGAAAGTACCTAATTATTAAATTACTCTTTGAATATTGAACAGTTAAGTTTTTACATTACTTCTTTTCATAACTGATATATGAAGGTTATGAAAAATGTCACTTTACCTAACGTCAAGGAGTGTCACATTTGACAGCGAAACTAGATAAAGTATTAGATAATAGTCTATTCTTCATTATGCAGCTAAATATGTAAAAATAATTTGTGCGTTATTATTTAGTCGTGGAGAAAGTATTTTAAAACTTCACGTAACTGTTCAAGATTCAAAGAATAATTTGATAATTAGGTACTTTCAAAACTGAAAATTATTTCATTATTCAAACTAACAATTACCCCATTATTTTAAGATTTATAAACATTGAAAATTTTTTTACAATTCCAAAAACCAATCAAATTTCCTCATTTTATATCATATGAACAATCTCAGCCAATCATGACAACATTACACTGAAAACAGACCATGGGCAATTTTCACACGTTGCTATGGATACATATTGATTTATTTCGATTTTGAAGTTTCGAATATTTAATATTTCGAAATGTCACGATTTGGTTGTAATACTGAAACAAAAAATTTTCTATCCGAATAACCCTCGGACATTGATAAATGCTCAAAAATTTCATGACAACTTTCTCAAGCTTGTTGCTTGTAGGCAACAGACCTCCGCCTACGGCGTCGGTCTGTTTCCAAGCAACAAGCTTTCGAAATCTGTCGTAAGATTTTTTCGAACAATTATGAATGTCCTTGGGTTATTACTACTGAAAACAACATTATTGAGGACACAGTTATTTGGGTAAGTCAATTATCTGGGTGAATATTCTATAGTAACAATACTTCTAACACCATTCAAATCCACTTCAATATTACCATTGTAATTGAAGATTTTATTAAATATTATAAAAGCGCGGAATTAGATGAAACGTTGTACGTAAACACGTTATGAAGATAGCGCCATTGTTCAACTCGCGTAATTTGCAAAACTCGCTAGCGCTCGTTTTGGCGAATATTACGCTTGTTGAACAATATCGCTTTTTTCATAACTAGTTACGTAAATAACTATTATAGCATTTGTTTCACAAGTAAGGGTACTTTTTTAAAAGACATATTATGTAAGCTATGTCGTTCATGATTATTTCTGAATATTATTTAGGCTCTTCAAACAAATAGCTGAAGTTGAGCCAAAATCAATAGCAAAAGCTAGAGCAAGTGTTCCTTATCCTTGCCATATGCTAATGAAATAGAACAGTCGGTAAGTTCGGTGTGGGTTTTTTAAAATATCTTCCTTGATTAAATAAAAATCTAGTATCAATATATCCTTATAGTGTATGGGTGTCGGAATTACATTTAAGATTTCATAGACAAATTTTCTCCATGTTTTTCCAGCTTTTGCTAAAGTTGATGCTCCTCTCCATGTCTTGTCTCTATGTTGTAGTATGTTACCCATCACTGTATTCCATAATGGAGAGAAGGTGGGAAGAGTATGAGGACGCGCTAGAAGAAGCGACTGGGAGCAGGAGAAATTGGGGGGACTGGAAATTCGGGGAGGTGAACTACTTCTTGTCGCAGGGCATAGGTCGAGAGTGGGTTATCCCCACAAGATTGGGAAAAGAGAAACTGGAGTGTGCGACAGATGTGAAGTGGAGGATGATGTGGGACATGTGTTTAGATGTTGGAAGAACGAGGAAGTTCTGAAGAGGTTGGAAAATAAACTGGGAGAGGCGGTGTGTTGGGAAAGTATGGTGGAGATTATGTTGAGAGGGAGAGGAATGGATGGAGATGAGTGGCGTAGTAGAGAGCGTGATTAGGGAAAGAGAAGGACTCGACATGGCATGTGAGAGGTAGGAGTAATAGAAGAGAGAAGATGACGGAGAGTGTGTGAGGGACCGCCGCCCGTCTTGAAGTATGCTAGAGTAGTGATTCCAAGGCGGGAGTAGCGGTGAGTTTGAGGAGGGTTTGGTTGGTAGACATTTCCGTGGGGATGAGTCCAACACTGTCTGGGTACTGCTTGAGAACCAAGTCGAACACGAGATTCCAAAAAAAAATCACTGAATTTCATGCCTCTCTACCTTTTAATCTGCGATCTCGCTTTGTATACACGTTTTACTTGTCTGTAGTTATTCATTCGTTGTATATGTCCCACAGAATAAATTTTAGCTGCCCCATAAATTTGTACTTTAGGTTCTATCCTTAAATCTTCTCCTATACGTGTGCTTCTAATTCTCTCTTCCCTAGTTACTCCTATTATACGTTTTCAATATTTCATTTCAACGACTTGTATCTTACTTTTTTGTGCACTGAGTAGAATTTTGTGTCATACGTTGAGAGTAATAATCTCGTACCGAAGTCTCATCCACGCTATACCTGTATAATTAAAATCCTCTATATGTTTAGGGCGTAGGATACTTAATACAAAAGATTCTTCAATGGAAATGCTCAAATTTCTAGATGAAACATTTGTTTGAGGGAAAGGAAACTGGGTCAAAACAATCTGTCACTTAGAAAGTTGAGATATGAAGATGAATTATTAACTGGAGCATTCTCTACTTCGTAGAAAATGAGTTTACAAGTATAATTTTCTCTTACTTAATGAGAGTTTTGATGTTTACGGCGGAAAAACGTGGATTGGAGTACGTGTTGAGAAGCTCGTTGTTTCTGTCTATTCGTCTTACAGATAAATATCTCCGAATATTCCACTTCGGAAGTAATCTGGCATTTAAAAGTATGTGGCGTCCCAGGGCAAAAACGGGAAACCAAAAATAACATTAAGAATGAGAACATAGAGGTTAAGGTGGTTGGGACACGTAAGATAAGGTACGAGTTTAATTGATGGTTCGAAAGTGTGTTGTATGATAAAAGAGAATAATAAAAGAGTAGAAGAAACTAACTACTAGGTCTACAAGGCATATGTATGTAATTTTGGGGTGACATTCACTGAGACCTAAAAGATCTATTGTGTCCCCTTACTTCTACTTAGTTTCTGAGGAGAGTCTCAAAAACTAGTAGCTCCCCTAGTCCTATTTCCGGGAAGAATTTCAGGATGTCTGCAGGCTTCAACCAACGAACATCAACACTCTCACTCTCCGTCGGAACTTTCATGTCCAGCTTACACAAGCGCGCCGACGATTTCGACAAATTCCTGAAGCCGTGCACGTGTTCGTGCTTATAAGAGGTTGATGCAAACCGCTAGCGATTCAAACGAATAAACGTTCACTTACCAGGGTGATTTAAGAACATCTAACAATAATTGTTATTTTGACCTATTCCGCTTAGTGTGAATTAAAATAAAAAAGGGGATATCGTCAGGATATTTAATTGGTGGATCTTAACATAATTATAAAAAGTACTGGTAGCAAAAATGAAGGGAAAAAGGAAAGTTACATCAAAAAGTAATAATGTAGTAAGCTACAGTATTTAAGTTAATGTTGTGAAATAAAATGTACATCTGCCGGTTTTCAAATATGTTTTAATATATTCATTTTTATGTTAGGTTTCATTGATTGTTTTTAAGAATATCTATTTTTATGTATCGGTTAGCAAATTTAATTGTAAAATAAATCCGCCGCCAATATATAGGTTTAAGAAATATTTATGAGGTAACTCTTAACAAGGATGTGTAAATAGTAAATTTTCATATAATTTTTTAAGGGTCGCTCCAACGTTCTCGTGACAACTGATTTTATTAAAATTTTCAACAAAGATTATTTCTAGTTGTTTAACATATTCTACAATATTACTAGGAGGTACATTGCTTCAATTGTTTGGTTTTCAGAAAACATATCTGCATTGGAAATGATAGAAAAGGTCCAGAACAAGTGCCTCAGATACTTATACTATAAGAAATATCGTACCTGGCTGGACTATAATAGAGTTAGATCAAGTCATTCGAGATATCAGTTCAAAGATTTAACGCTAGAGCAAAGGAGAACTTTATCTGCTATTATGTTCATGTACAAAGTTCTCAATGATAAAATTAACTGCCCCGAAATTCTTCCATCTATCTCATTTAAAGTTCCTGGACGTCGCACTCGTACAATGTGAATATGTTTCATATACCAAATGTGTTTTTAACCGCTAGGGACCCTCTTGTGACTATTATGAAAATAATAAATAATCACAACTTATTAGTGGATTTTGATTGGTGTTTGACTGAAAAAGTTTTTCACAATCTTATACTAGGGCATATTTTAAATATATGTATGTAATTGTTGCAAACCTGTTTGAACCTCTGCAATTCATAAAATGCATTTATTCAATTTATACTTGGGATATGTTATTGCCATTATTAATGTGTGAATGTAAATTTTAATTTAAAAATTATTGACCATGTAATTAGGCCTTTAGGCTTGTTTGGTTATAAATAAATGAATAAATAACATCCATCCACGCAACATGGCCTCTGACGAAGCAGTTACCAAGGAATTAGACAGCCTGAAAAAGTCTGATTTATTGGAAATTATATTATCAAAAAAGGTTCCTGATACAATAAAAATCAGTGATAATGCCAGAAAACTATTGGAAAGTGAAGAGAACGGTGGAGTTCGCGAAGTAATCGAAAATGAAAGTGATTTGAGGTTAGAAATAACTCAACTTCAATGTGATTTAAAATGTGCAAAGTTAGAAGTTGAATATCTAAAACGGTTAAATACAGAGCTGGTAAGTGGAAATGAACAGCAAAAATTTATAATTTCCCTTTTACAACAGAAAGAGGGCAATGAAAACAGTACAGATGTTGCCAAATGTATGAAATCTCTTAAAAATCAAGCTGAGCGTAATTTAAAATCTGTTAATGGAAATGTTGCCAAACCTCGTGCAACAGATACTGCTGTCAAGAATTTTGAAAGTAACGACAAAACCAAACCTCAAACTCACTCAACGACTGAAAGAAGCAAATCAACATCAAATTATTCGTCCTATCAGTCCTCATCTAAGGTTGATCCTAAAGAATTAGTGCAAGCTCAACAAAATGCTATGTCTTCAATAGTGAAT
The DNA here is from genome assembly GCA_910591685.1 of Galerucella tenella. Taxonomy (NCBI): domain Eukaryota; kingdom Metazoa; phylum Arthropoda; class Insecta; order Coleoptera; family Chrysomelidae; genus Galerucella; species Galerucella tenella. Next base: position 19,419 of record CAJUYH010000998.1, on the reverse strand, counting down.
TTAAACCAAGACAATTCACCAAACAATTACTCCTGGCAATCCGTATCACGCAAGAATAATAAAAGAAGACAATTAATTGTGGGCACAAACACAGAAGGAGTCGCTGGTACCATCAAGGGAGTGCCTAAATTTGTGGACTTACACGTTTATCGAATTGATCCGAACACCAATGTCACTGCAATGGAAGATTTATTAAAACCACATTCTCCGGAAGTAATCTGTGAAAGCATGTCATCACGTTATCCAAATCTGTATTCCTCATTTAAAGTAAGAATTTACCAAGAAAACTTTAAGAAGGCTATGGAACCAAACATCTGGCCAAAAAATGCCTGTATCAATAATCTTTTATACCTTCGGAAGCCACTTCAGCCTCCAAAATAGATTTTAATCCGAAGTTAATGCTACTAAATACCTATGCAAAGCCTCAACGAAAACAAAATTTGTGACTTAATATTGGACATTAATAAATACAAAAGCATCGACATACTTTGTTTGACAGAGTTATGGGAAACCAGTGACTCTGTGAAGCAAATTCATATTGAAGGTTTTAATTTAGCTAGTAGTTATTGTCGTGATGCCACTACTAAGGGTGGTGGTGTTGGAATTTGGGTAAGAAAGGGTATTACTTTTAAAAATAATTTCAATTTAAATGGGTTTTGTACAGCTAAAGATGCTGAGTTTTGTTGCTTTTCTTTTAAGGACAAAAACAGAAGTGAATATTTTGTAATAAATTGTTACCGGTCACCCTCAGGTAATGTTGACATTTTTTTGGAAAATCTTGAGAATATTTTAAATTATTATATTAAACCTAATGTTTCTTTTATTATTTGTGGTGACTTTAATATTGATACTAGAACAAAAAATAGTGATCACAGTAAACTTTTAGATGTGTTGTCACCTTTTAATATACACAATAATATTGTCAAGTGGCCGACTAGGGTCTCGGATACCATCAGTACAACTATTGATAATGTATTTGTCAACTTTCAAAATGTTCCTTTAGCTTGTGTCTTTGACAACACTGTATCGGATCACCGTACAGTATTTGTGGAACTTGTTTATGAATCAGCTGCCTTACCAAGTTTTTGCTATAAGAGAGTTTTTGCTGAAAGTGCGATGGGTCATTTTGTTGATAGTCTTGCTCTTGAGAACTGGAATACAGTATATAGAATTTTAGGTACCAATCTAGCATTAGATAATTTTATGATTGTTTTTATGCATTATTTTAATATTCATTTTCCATTGTTGAGAAAGAAACTAATTAAAAATAATAAAAGGTGGATAAACAAAGAGGTACAATGTTCTAGCAATAATTTGAAAAATCTGCATGCATTATCTAGACAACTTCCGCAACTACGTCCATACTATAATTTACAAAAAAAAGAACATGTAAAACTTTTACAAACAACTAGGAAAATACATCACCAAACCATAATTTCAAGTTCGGATAATCCAACAAAAAGTGCATGGAAACTAATAAATGATTTTACTACAAATAATGAGCGTAAAAAAGTTATTTCATTGTACAATAACGATAATGTAATAATAGGAAAATTCACTCACTCATAAGGACAACCGGTATATCTCTTTACATATCCCTACGACGGACAATCTGTTTATGCATATCGCGCGTAGGAGACTTACGGTGCTCTATATACAGTAGCATCCGATATTCGAGCGAGATAGGCATAACGAGGGGAGGAGCTTCGGGTGATCCTTCTTGTTTTGTTAATGTTCGTTGCTTCAACTAAGGTAAATGTTCCTCTTCTATCCAGTAATCTCCCAGGCGCTGTGCTCTAGGATTCTGAAGTGCTGTGCAGTTGGAAAGTATGTGGATATTGTGGATGGATGTTTCTTCGTCCATACCACAAAATCTGCATTCTTTTTCCTCCACTATTTTGAGCTTTTTCAGGTGCTCATTCAAGCGACAATGTCTCGTTAGCGTATTTTCATAGCATACTACTGTGCAGAGCAGGCCGTTGTCTGTACCGTAGTACACTATGTACCGTCTTTTGAGGCTACGCCGCATTACAATGTGTACTGCGATTCAGATGTCTCCTCTCAAAGCTAGTATAATATGAAATTCTCATGTATACTACAAACGCTACTCAAATACAGATCGCGCCATTACGTATTATCCCCATCAGAATTCGGGGCTAAATTAATACATTAATAAAAGCTGGAAGATCAGCAAATTCCTTTACTATTAAAAGGATACCTAAGTGTATTAAATCCCTTTCGAAAAATGTTACGAATAATAGACCCAATGCAAAGTCTCATTGAGTATACTTACTCGTCTAGAGCAATGAAGATACCTTTATTCAATCTAATTATGTTATTTCGTTATAGTATTATACATAATCTTGATTGTTTTGTTTATTATAATGAAAATCCATCAAATAGTCAATATTAAGGAGTAATAAATATAAATTATGCATCAATGCATTCCTAGCATTATGTTTTTCTACTCCTGATATGTAAACTATTAATTATCCAACTCTTTACTTAACCTTTACATAAAGCCCCCATCACTCCCATCAGGAAATTTTAATATCATACTTTTATGTTAGTAGTTCATAGTTGAAGTAAAAAGTCGGGCGCCACTAAGTAATCATTTTGTAGTTCTGCAGTCGAGTAGAGTTTGAAGTAGATAATCGCGCCATGGGCGACTACATATTATTATACTTCTTTCAAGAACAAAGCGATGTCTGAATCGCAGTACACATTGTAATGCGGTGTATCCTCAAAAGACGGTACATAGCGTACTATGGTACAGACAACGGCCTGCTCTGCTCAGTAGTATGGAAATACGCGTTCCGTTAGGATTCCTGTTTTACTTTGACTTATGCATTTATTTGATCTCAACAGGTTGTAGTCTTCCATAAGAGTATTTGATTGTATAAGCCTTACTAGATCTTTCCAGTGGTTAGATCTTCTCTTTTTCTCGGCTCTACCTATCTCTTCCAATATTACATTGGTGCTGATTCCGCAAAAGGGTTCAGGCTCCCAGAAAGGTATTTCAGTCCCCCTCTTTGCTAGTTCATCTGCTATTTCATTTCCTTTTATTCCAGTGTGTCCTGGAATCCATAGTAAGGAGACTATATTGTTCTCGTTCAGTTCATTACAAGGCATATAAAGCATATATAATTTATCGCCAACCGTCAGTAAAACCGTCAATTATCAGATTGATTTCCAGAAGTAAACAAAGAGTTTACGTATGCGTCTGGTAAAGTGACATATGCGTCTGGTTAAGTATTTTGACTTTGACATTACTCGAAAATCATCATCTGTCAGTGTCACGCTTCTCCCTATTACGGCTCCCTAATAGTCCAGTAACTGAAGGGACAAACCTATCAATATATTTGTCCAATAATTTTTTTTTGATGTATTTCTGGGTCTTGACAGGTACTTCAAAGGGAGAAAAAGTTCTCCAAGATTGCGCCTTGGCTAAGGGTCCAAAAAACGGTTTCCCGCCATTATCTCCCGAAATATGCAATTTGGAAAATTTGTGTGCAAGTAAAAAGTGAAGGTCGTTAAATTATCTACAAAAATGGTCACTATCATTTTTTCCAGAATGCAATAGTTTTAGAAATAATCGCATCCAAACGTCCCCTCGCTTACGTGGCTGCACTACCTCTAGAAATGCTACCGTCTATAAAATTAACTTGTAAACCGGCGGACAAATTCTTCCATAACTCGGTCAAAAATCGATATTTTTCGATGATTTAAAGTTCATTGTAATGGGAATATCCGTAGGTATCAATATGTGGGTACCTTAAACCCAGTTCTCGCCCGTCGAGGATATTGCAAAAAGTGGCCAATGTTATTCTTTCCCAATATTTTGGCCACTTCCATTAAATCATTGACATTTTATTTATTTTAAATGGTTTATTATCCCTTGTTTTTCCAAATGGGGTCTGTGGAGGGCCTGAATGTTCCTAGAAATTTTTTTTCAGTATCTTTGTGGAGTTTCAATAATGAGTTTATTTATTTATTTGCATTTTTCAGTCGTTTTCGGAGTTCTCACAAATCTTGTGAACAAGCGAAAATAAAAAACTAATGTTCAATTATTTTGTTATTAAATGCACACCATTTGAAAGCTTACTATGTCTACTCTCTGAACCAATATTTTTATTCGGAATACAATGTACTCATTTTCCAGGGACCGGGAAAATTTGAAAGATTTGTGAGAACTCCGAAAACAACTGAAAAATGCAAATAAATAAATAAACTTTTTATTGAAACGCCACAAAGATACTGAAAAAAAATTTCTTGGAACATTCAGGACCTCCCCAGACCCCATTTGAAAAAACAAGGGATAATAAACCATTTAAAATAAATAAAATGTTAATGATTTAATGGAAGAGGCCAAAATATTGGGGAAAAATAACATTGGCCACTTTTTTCAATGTCCTCGACGGGCGAGAACGGGGTTTAAGGTACACATATTGATACCTACGGATATTCCCATTACAATGAACTTTAAATCATCAAAAAATATTAATTTTTGACCGAGTTATGGAAGAATTTGTCCGCCGGTTTACAAGTTAATTTTATAGACGGTAGCATTTATAGAGGTAGCGAAGCCACGTAAGCGAGGTAACGTTTGGATGCGATTATCTCGAAAACTATTGCATTCTGGAAAAAAATGGTGGGAACCATTTTTGTAGATAATTTAACGACCTTCAGTTTTTACCTGAAAAAAAATTTTGCAAATTGCATATTTCGGGAGATAATGGCGGGAAACCGTTTTTTGAGGGGCTTAGGGGACATTTTGGACCCTTAGCCAAGGCGCAATCTTGGAGAACTTTTTCTCCCTTTGAAGTACCTGTCAAGACCTACAAATCAAGCCAAAAAAAATTATTGGACAAATATATTGATAGGTTTGCCTATTTTCAGGTCTTCAATTACTGGACTATAATAGTTTTCTTGAGATTTATTTATAGCAAATTATTGTTGGAACTCCTTTGACTTCAGGAATTAACTTTTATTATGCTTCAGGGTGTACCTTCAATTTAAACATAACAAAGAATAAGTAGATTTGTTCTACATATATGTGCTGTTTACTTTGTCATAATAAAATGCTATGAAATATACCTCAGTTTCTTATATTCTGAATTTTGAACAGTTGGCGATAAAATTTTGTATGCACCACGTCAGTAAAGTGTCTTTATTGGAATCGCCTGTTATTCGCCTCTCTTCGCTCGTCTCATAATTTCAAACTCGTCCGATGAAGAATCACTTTACTGCCTTGGTACATAAATAACTATTAATAAATTTCAAGATGACAATTCCACTTTATCTGTAATTTTTTTATCTTTTACGCTGCGAAAAATAAACTATTCTTCGAACCATTATACCTCGACTAACTAGCTTTGATAAAATTAAGCCGCAACGGGGTAATTTGCAAGAACAACAAGGGATTATAATGACACAAATAATAAAATTAGTTCTCATCAACTCTCTTTTTCTCCATGTAAAGGATTTATGTGGAGTTTGTTAACCTCATTATAAGTCTAATGGAAAAACTGGAAATTATCCAAACTTCTTTCTCGCTTAATTAATTTATTCAGACCTCTGTAATTTGATCTGTGAGGATATAATGGATGTACAAATTCTAGTCAGTAACGTACTGGCTAGTTTCGCTATCTTTTTTAACTCTATCCTATTTTTACAAGCAACTTCCACTACTTCACCCACCTCATTTTTTCTATTCCATCACGTATCAGTAGCGGCGCGACAAACTTATCTTAATATCGTTTAGGTATGAGCATCTAGCATAAAAATAGAAATTGACTAAGTATTATAACATTATCATTATTACAAACCATAAATATCCACACCCATGGTATATTTTTTTTTGCTGTAAATCGGTCATTAGTTGAAGGACGATAGTAAACCACCAGTCCGAACTAGACTGTATATTTATAAAATATTATTCACATGACACTCAGTATGTATGTATATATGTTTCTCACTAAGACCTCAAAGTTACACTGTGGCCTATTCTACCACTCAGTTACTGAGGAAAGTCCCAGAGACCAGTGGTCACTTTGGTGCTGCCATCAATGAGTGTTAGGATATTCATTTGTCTTCCTCTCCCATGAAGAGGTCCCCCAGGTATTGTGCCTGGTACTTGTAGTGTATTACATTCCATTACACAGAATCCATATTCTTTTTTTTCCACAGCTTTGAGCTTTTTGTGGTGTACACCAGGAGATAGTTTTTAAGATATTCATATGCTTAGACATGTATTCCTTTTCTATCCAGAAGACTCCCAACTATTGTGCCTGATACTTGTAGTGTCCTGCATTCCATTACACATAATCAATATTCTTTTTTCTCGATTGGTTTGACCTTCTTGAGGTGTCCAACTAGGTCAAGGGTTCCTCTCCTATGCAGAAGACTTCCAATTATTTATGATATTTATGTGCTCCTATGCAGAGGTCCTCGGGTATTGTGTATAGCATTTTGTAATGTCATTCCATTATGCAGAATTCATTTTTTTCCACTATTTTGAGCGTTTTCAGGTGCCCATTCAGGTGACAATGTCCCGTTAGAATCCCTGTCAAAACTCTTAGTGTATTCTCATTCTGCCTTGATCATTCTTTTGATCGGAGCTGGTCTCGCTCGCAAAATGGTTCCGGTACCCAGATAGAGATTTCAGCCATCCTTTTTGTTAGTTGATCTGCTATTTTGTTTTATTCTATTCAAGTTTAATACTCACTTTAATAAATTACTTATAACTTGTACAATTTGAGAAAGCAAATCCGTCAAAAGGTAATTTGCATTTGATCAAAGCTTGGTCATGAGCTTAGTTTGCAATTGGAGAAGCTGTTGCCTATTTTTCGACATGTTTTCGAATTTTACTCGAAAAGTATTGAATTTATCGTGCATATGTATGGGCGTGAAATTTTCTATAAAATTCCGTGGTTCAAAATGTGAAAATTCCATTTCCTGCAGCCACATGGATGAATGAGTGGAAAGAAAATTGATAAAACAGCTGTTTTTCGGACGCAAAATACTAATGCAATTTATAAAGCAATTATTTGAATCATTATTTTTTCTCATAAAACGTTATTTATTCACGAACTGAATGCAACAAACGCGGCTTCGATATCTTATTTAGTTGCTGAGTAATCTAATTGTTTATAAACATATAAACATAGGTATAAGAAATAGACATTGTTAGAATGAAGACATATGCTACAAAAAATTGTTTAAGGTTACAAAAATGTTTTAACTTATACCTATCATATGCAATGATTTAATCAACAATTTTTTCGGTTTAACTGACTTAGACGTTAGCTTAAAAAAGTGGTTCAAATTTTACCTGAGTAACCTAACCATTAAGATATCTGTGCGGTCTTTTATTTTAATTGGAATTTGAAAAAAACCCACTCAAAGAACATGGAAAAACACAACTTTTGGCGTTTTGAACGTTCAATTTGGACCATTTAATCCCGAATAGGGTACAAGCATAAATTTTGCTATTGATGGGAATTGACGCTTTATCAGGTCTCCTAACACCTTGCATGCATATTTTTTCAAAAAAATATGAACTTTACTTTTAAACCGACTTTAAAAATCATAAAATTTGAAAGTCCGCCAAAACGCGCTTTACGTCATAAAGATGGCTGCCCCATGAAAGCTTTAAAAATGGATAAAGCCGAAAAAAAAACTTTGTATTCCAAGTATTGCATTGTTCCAGTGTGTAAATCAACGTCTATTAAAACTTCAGACAAAATATTTGTTACTTTACCTGGTGGTGCAAGCAAAAATACACTTAAGAGAAGGGCATTACTTTTGTTTGTGAAGACCATTTTAATGTAAGTACCTACTTCTATACTGGTAATTTTTATTCTTAAATAGTTTAAGATGATGTACCTATATGTCTAGGAATCAACCATAATAACATCATTTTCTTACGACTACACATCGAAATATGGTTGGTATATATTATTATAAATAAAACATAGTTTAAATCGTACTTTCGATAATGCTTCAACTCCTCTTATTTCCTTTGCATTAAAACAGCTGTTTGACTTCATAAATTCAAGCAGCATAATTGAGTCTACTTTGGTCAAGTTATCAGTTTGTGCCTTTACAAAACCTTCGCTAGCCATATCTTTACTCACAAAATATAAAAGAATCGTCACTGAACAAGTAAATGAAATATTCTTCCAAAAGTTTTAAAATATCCTCGGAAATATCGAATATTTATGACCACTTTCCACTTTACGTTGACTTTTAGAAATAAAAAAAAGCACACACAAACACGTAATGGTCTCAAACAAACATTTAAATGATATTTTTACGTCGATGAAGCAATTAATAGTTGATTAAAATACAATATAAACACACAAGTACACATAACCTAATGCAATACCGGCCATATTGACATAAGTAAATACAAGAGATATGACATCACACGTATCATCGGTAGCGTTCGAAAATCCTCGGGTTGTGGTCGGAAAGTGCATTGAAATTTGAATTTTTTTTTTTAATTTGGGAGTAATTTCCAATGGAAAGTGCTTTATTTCCTATTATTAGTTTTTTTTGATACCATATTTACTATTATAAATTAATATCCAAGCAAAATATGAAATATGCGTGTACTCTATTATTGAATCACAAATTTGATCAACGATTCTCGGCAAACGATTAACAAGCTAACGAAAAAGAAAATACCGACATTATTTTAAAGAGATTTCATCAAAAATCTCGCCTACAGCTTTCACATCCATGTTTTTGGGCTAACCCAACTGGACTATATTTAATATTTGCTTCATTAATCCATATAAACAATGGAAATACAAGTAATAACTTTCATAATTTTCCAACTTCACAATAAAAGTCTAAAATTACCATAACTTAGTTGGGAAATTTTAAGTACTTTTCTTTTATATTAACTACATTTTGATACAGACAAAGCGTTGTCTGAAAAATTCTCCAGAGTGTCTCCAAAAAGAAATCGACAATTTCTGGCCGCTATGCCTTTTAGTTCTCAATTGGAATGTCTCCAAGATTATCCTATTTCTAGCAAAACACACTCACTCCCCCTAAACTATATCCACATCCATGTCGTTGTCTATATATTCCTTTTCGCTGTTCATTCTATTTGTATTGCAATTAAATTGCCCGACTAATTGACGGAGAGTAAAGCTCCATGGATACTATAAAATTATTTTAATCCTCGAAAATAATAATCTGCTAATGGATTATTTTATACGCATCATCAAATACGTTTCATAATTTCAATGCACATGCAATAATAATGTAATGTGTCAATACCATGAAAAATATGGTCGTCAATAGATGTATGAAATAGAGAGAGATAAACTGAAATGTTCGAATGGAAATGACTACAAAGATATTTGTTCTTGTAGGTCTAATGCCGGGTCCAGATAAAACGAAAACACAATTCTGAAACAAAAACAGGACAAACTGGTGACAGAATTTGTCGTCAGAAGACTCCGCACCAGAACGACAAAATATAAAAACAAAATTCAGTTGGTGACGTTTTTTAAGAATGTCCACCGAAGATTTTGAGAATCTGATATACCTTGTTGATCCTGCAGTTGCAAAAAAACATACTAACTTTAGAAATGCTAGAAGTGTAAGAGAAAGGTTAGGAATCACTTTAAGATTTTTAGCAACAGGTGATTCCTACCATAGCCTTATGTATCTTTCAAAAGTATCAAAGCAATCAATATCTGTAATAATACCTAAAGTATGTAAAGCTTTAATTAACAGTCTCAGTGGGAGTGTCCCAATAAGAATGGCTCTCGGCCATATCGCGGGAACACTTTATAGTACAGCTTCGGGAAAAAAAATTATAACAAAAGTGACCTCGAGAAAAACCTGGAAATTATTTAAAGAGTTGTAGGTTCACCGCTGGAGGGCGTATTTGACAGTTAAAATTTTAAAATGCAAAATTTTTTAAAATTTAAGGAGCATATTAAATATAATAATCAGATTCCTCGACAAATTCTGCATATTTTTAATATGACAAGTTTAAGTCTATCTCTTCAAATATGGGGTGGGGGAGAGTGGGAACCCTGTTACGAAAAAACGCCTGTAATTCCGGTTCTGCTTGACCGATTTTAATAAACTTGATGTTGTTTGAAAGAGCTTTTATTGAACAATCGAAAATTTGTGAATATTGAGCAGTCTGATCAATAACATAAAGGCTAGAGGTCGCTGTTTTATTTTTTTTAAATATTGTGTTTTCTCGTAACAATTTTAAATGAAAGCATACAAATTCAAGTAGGTCTTCAAAAAGTAGAATAAATTACTAATCAAACACTGCAAACCGTGAGGCGATATCTCTTTTCTATCCTGAGATATCGTAAGAAACAGGTAAATGGCGGATTTTGTTCTTCCAACGTCTAGAAGGCTGGTTCGCGTTATCAGAAATTATTAAATTTACCCTGAATGAAAAGATCTTACATTGGTCTGCAGTAATTTACTGTTATCATACTAATGTTATGGTTTCCACTAGATTACCTAAATGTAATGCTGTCGCTACTAGCAATAAGAGCGAATTTTAAAATAATGCGATAAATCGAGCAATTGAAATCTTTAATAAATAACTAGGTACGTAATTGGTACCGCCCGAAATGTCGTCTACCATATTCAATGCATGAAAACAGCAGCTTCAATGTCTTGTATCATATGTGAGAGCCAGTTGCAAAAATCCAACCTGGTATCGAAATCTTGAGCATTCAAACTCGTAATGTTATTACGAATTTTTTTCGCCAGGCCTTTCATTATTTTTATTATTGCTAAATTCCTTTACTTCGCCTCACCTAGGTTATTATCATGTTGTTAGTTAAAAATATATCCACACAGCATAAGATAATTTCATTAAATAATTTGGTGTTTTATTGCAACTGGACATAAAATGGCGGCGAATACATTAGTCATGTTTTCACAAGTTAACTTTGATTTGATGTTATTTTCGGATGATAAGAATGAGAAACATATAAGTAGTTATCACTGGACAAACGAAAAACATCAGTTATCATTAAACCGAGTTTGGGTGTTTGATACAGCGCGACCTAAATCGTAATTCATATTTTAAACTGTATTTGTTGTTGCTGGGCAAATATCGGTTTTTATTAATACTTTATTTTGATTTACTAACACATCGCCGAGCACATCGCTTGAAAACAAATAAAACATTCTTATATAATTGAAAAAATGTAGCACAACTTACTTCACCAGCCTTAGACGTTGGAAGAACAAAACCCGCCATTTACCTGTTTTTTACGATATCTCAGGATAGGAAAGAGATATCGCCTTGCGGTTTGCAGTGTTTTAATATTAATTTAGTCTACTTTTCAAAGACCTACTTCAATTTGTATTTTTCCATTTAAAATTGTTACGAGAAAGCACAATATACAAAAAAAATAAAACAGCGCCCTCCAGCATCCATGTTATACATCAGATTGCTTCATATTCACAAATTTCCAATGGTTCAACAAAAGCTCTTTCAAACAACATCAAGTTTATTAAAATCGGTCAAGCAGAACCGGAATTACTGGCGTTTTTTCGTAACAAGGTTCCCATTCTCACCCACCCCTGATTTGAAGAGAGACTTACTCTTGTCCTATTAGAAATATGCAGAATTTGTCAAGGAATCTGATTATAATATTTAATATGCTCCTTAATTGGGTAAATTTTGAAAAATTTTGCATCTTAAAATTTTAACTGTCAAATACGCTCTCTAGCGCTGGACCTACAACTCTGTAAATAATTTCCAGGTTTTTCTCGAGGTCACTTTTGTTATACATTTTTTCCCGAAGCTGTACTATAAACGGTTCCCGAGATATGGCCGAGAGCCATTCTTATGGGTACGGGTATGTCTTACTTTTTTCATTACTATTTTTTGTTAATAACTCGTTTTGACTTGCACTCGCGTCCACACTGCACCAACAACTTGTCGTCAAATACAAACAGACATAAACAGACAAAACACAGACCTTTTGATCTTTACCGACCTGAGACGGGACTTGAAAGTTTTCAAATTTGCAAACAAAACAAAATTGTAGCAGAAATTTCTCACAAATGTTTTCGATTTGTCGCCACTTTGTCGCGAAGCATGGATGTTTTTGTTTTGTCTGCTTGGTCTGTACCCGGCATAATATTATCTTCTCCAGCATTAACAAGAAAGTTTGCCAAAGATTTTCTAACCCAGTGAACAGTATACATATTAGGATTTCCAAGTGAGATATACTGAGGTAGGAATTTTAAAGAAGAAGGTTCCACCGTACATTTCCATTTTCTATATGATACAAACAATCTCGGAGGGTAACATGGACTGGCCTTAAAATTGCTATTTCTTAAATAAAAACACAGGATTGACTTCGCCGACAGATACCACAGCAAAAATCCGTTTCTTGTGGGCTTGAGACGAGGAATAGTAACAATTAGTTTGTCCTCTACAACGTCAACATGTTCCGTGGTCATCATCGCTAATTCATTGGTTCGACAGGCTCCTCCAATTCCAATTAAAAAAGCCAATTTAATCATTAAAAACTCCTCGTCAGTAAGCAAAAACTCGTTGACTTGCTCTCTTGTAAATACCAACGTGTTTCTTCTTGATGAAACGTAGATGCTGACTTTCACTCTTTCCTTCAGCACTAAAGTAGCTCGTAACATGAAATATTTCGGCCATAAGGATAAAGCAGAATATTCCTCAGAGAGTTTTGCGAAATACGCAACCAACACCGTTTCTTCTGCACCTTCAACATGTTCTTTGTTTCGCCACTGATTTTTCTCCCTAATGGATTTTATATAGCTAATATGTCGTCAGGAATATCTAAATTTTGCATGATTAAAATAATAACTTCATGAAATGCCAAAATTTAATGGCTTTAAACCTGGTTGCATCGCGTTGTCAATACGATAAAGCTTTGAATATAACTCGATTATTGGAGATTTAACACCGTCATAATAGATATGATTGTCTATAATAACTGTTCCCAGTAATCGCACTTTAGCCTAGTCAAAGTACACATAAAGCTTAATTAAATATACAAAAATCTTTAAAATTCAAAATTATGTATTTAAAAGTGTTGTGTTTAGCATGACAAAAACTTTACGATGCTAGGCACGCAATTTTCCGGAAAATCGTTGAGTAGCTTTTTTTTGTTTTGTGTTTTCCCTCTAATTGCTTAAATACTGAAAACACAGAAAAATGTTTGAATCAAAAATTGTAGCTAATAGATTTATCTACAAATTTTATTTGAAAAGTTTTTCTGTAAATTGAAAATTTTACGAGATAAAATTAATTTCAGTGGTAGTCAATTCGTGGTTACACGCGCAAATATATTAACCGCTCGACTTAAGAGTTGATAATTTTGGGCTAACATTCTGAAAAAATTGAATAAACACATGTAAAATGTGGAGAAAGATCTCAACTTTTAGATAGAAATAGTTTCAAATTTGAAAAAGTAGATTTTCTAGCTGTAAGATCAGTTTATTTATAAAAAACTAGAGCTAAAAAGTCAAAAAATAATTATAATTATAATCTAATCAATACTTATCCCAGCGATAATTCCTTTTAGATTTAGCATTGCAAATGAGCATAAAACAATATTATTATAAAAGTAAAGCCATCAATATTTCGAATTTTAAACAAATGTTTCTTAAAAACCCGTTTTTTTGCATGCTTAATTTTACTTGTTTTTTTAGACTTCATTCAATTATATCTTCTTTCGAAATTAATATAATTCAATGAGAATTTGCCACTCAACAATTTAAAGCGTCTACTTTCCAAACTACTATACAGTTTTTATACAGTGCTATTCAAAAGTCCCCTCCCCCCTCGTATCTTTTGATCTTCTACACTTACATTAATAAAATTTGGGGGGTGAAAATAAAGTGTTGTAAACTTCTCTACGAATGGTAACAGGTAACGTAATAGCAATAGATGACGTTACAGTGCCACTCTGGCCAATAATTTTAAATAGGACCTTATGGCAAGTGATATCTCGTTTGAAAGGCATTGTCATTGGCTACATAGCCATATCAATTTTGTTTGGGCTTAAACTAATTTTGACGGATAAATTAAATAAATATAGTGTATCTATTGTTAATGTGATGACCCATATTTTTAATCCCTTTGAAGGAAAAAAGCCGCCCAATGGGGTGCATAAATTTTTTTTATAAATTCGAATATTGTGAAAAAATGCTTTTCAAATGTAATTCAAATTAATATAGTGGATTAAAATTAACCTGCATAAAATTCGTAATACAGTTCAAGGTCATCACATTAACATTAGTTACACTATACCAAAATTATTATTTCACATTTAAATGTTGAAGATTTTTCAGTCCGCCTCTGGTTAGTTGTCAAAAAAATTGACGTTTTCAATTTAATAGTATTTGTTGCTTTGCAAAGTTTTTCTAAATAGCTTAAACATTTAATTTTATTATTGTTTAACGAGACGTTTAAGAGTTTACATAGGTAAAATGGTACGTACTCAAACCGACAAAGTAGCAGCTATCTTATCCGTTTAAGCCCAAACAAAATTAATATGGCTATGTAGCCAATGTCAATGCCTTTCAAACGAGATATCACTTGCCACAAGGTGGTATTTAAAATTATTGGCCAGAGTGGCACTGTAACGTCATCTATTACTATTACGTCACCTGTTACCATTAGTGGAGAAGTTTACAACACTTTATTTTCACCCTCCAAATTTTATTAATGTAAGTGTAGCCGTTCAAAAGATACGAGGGGGGGGAGGGGACTTTTGAATAGCACTTGAATAGCACAAATATCAAATTATTTAAATAATAGACAACTATGTATTTACAATAAATACCTAAATCAGACGTCTTTCAGCAAACTTTTTATAGTGTTAATGATATTCTAATAATGAATCTACCTAAAACCGAACACACCTATGGCTCAGGTAAGAAAGAGAAGTGAGCACAATAAAAGGTGAGAAAGCAGGTGAGAGGGCGGCTTATACGCGCCGCCGCTTGATAACAACAACAATAATAATAATAAAATATTAACAACAAAAATTTTCAACAAATTTAATAAAAAATAAAGGCTGTTATTCAAACAATAATGAAAATATGGTGGGGTCGAAAAAATGGAGGTACAGAGAAGGTTCACGTGGAAAATCGTATGTATCTTTGTAAAAAATGCAAATACCCACAAAAATGTTATATAAAATTTGAAGATTACGCCATAATCTTGAAAGTACGCTATGTTATATAATCTAATTTTTTAATTTATTGATGTTAATTGGAGGAATTTCGTACAAAAAACGACTTTTTAGTAGAGTTTTACGTGGAAAATCGATGATAATACAATAAAAAAAAAGTTATCAATGTATTTGTAGATACCCCTTTTTAGAACAAATTTCATCTGAAACTTTTCTTCCTAAATGTCATTGTTTATTTACTATTGTAAAATTAAAAACATGAAAATTTATGTTCAAAAATACTACTAGGGAAATTTCGTATATTTTGAAAACTAATGCAGATACAAAAAAAAAGTTCAGACAAATTTTGTAGATAAATGTATTAGCTACAATTTTCGATTCGAACATTTTCCTGTAATTTTATTATTTAATTTAATTAGAGTGAAAAAACAAAAAAACAAATAAAATTTACACGATTTTCCGGAAAATTGCATTCCTAGTATCGTAAACTTTTTCTCATGTTAATCATAACCCTTTTGAATACTCAATTTTGAATTTTCAAGTTTTTTGTATTTTTTGCGGATATTTTGTGTACTTTGACTATAGGCTACTTGTGTAAGTGGCCATAGTTGCCGAGCACGTCAGTTGAATATAAAAAAAGCCAATCTATAGAGACGATATTCAATGAATATTTTGGATTCTGTACTATAAATTGCTTAGTAGAAAAAATCGTTATCAAAATATAGGTACATCCAGTTGTTTTCGTGACTTTTTACGCGGTCGATTTTGAAATTCATTCCATAAGAGACGCAACAACCATAACTCATTTCATAAATAGATTCGTCATACTTCCAATAATTTAATTTCTAAAGAAATTGACAGTATGCAAATCCGCTTATAATGTCGGATCGATACTGTAACGGTACGGAATCTGAATTATTAAAACATTTTAAGGCCTCCTGATGCAGTACGTCGGCCATGAAAAAAATTTGTTGTGCTATTTTTATTATCAAACGCATTGTTCGAATTATATGAATAAACAATGTTTAATTAATTTTAGGGTGGAATTACACATGCATCGGTATTTCTCGAGAGAATTTACTGTACAATTTGTGTTTGTTTCGCCCACAGGAATAAAGTTAATTAAGAACGGTAATGTTTTCATGAAGGTTCCTATTTGGGATGGTATCACTGTTTCACGACAGTGCACACATAGTGTATTAAAAGTAGTGATGAATTTATGCCCCCAATATCTTAAGGGGCAACAAAAACATGAGGATAATTCGAATAGTGTTGTGTGATCACCATGGACTGGTGGAAGTTCGGGTCCTTTAGGAGCTGCTCAAAAAGTCGTATGAAAACTACATGGTTCACTGGGATTATGTTTATTATGTAACTTAACTAATTACACTATTTCTGACAAGGGCTGTACAGTTGGTTCGGTGAATCTTTTCCCATGCGTCATCATTCATATACAAACGCAATACATCAATACATTAAATTACAGGTAGGGCGTAGATTGATGTTTTGATTAGGATGTGTGCGTTATTTATTATTGAAGCTAGATATTTGTAAATATTTCACAGCCATTTAGCGATATGCTACCTAAACCTTTAGTTTGAAAAAACTGTTAGTATTCCAGAGTTTTATAGGGTTATTCTGCAAATTTACTTGCATAAGAGTTAGAATCAATAACAATTTCCTCAGTAGAAACTTTGCAAATCAGAATTGCCTTTTTAGTGTTATGGCTGGCAACCTATTGGGCCGTCCCACCCATACGGTTCAACAATGAAAAATAGAAATCTTTTGGGTTGTGGAAATAAATAACAAATATTTTGAATATGTATATTTAAGATTCATAAATATAATATACAATAAATTTCATTTCATTTCCTTCATAGAATCAGAGCTATCACCAGTATTTATATCTATGGTAATTGGTTGAATGCTAATATCAACTATATTTTGCTCTCGGGCATCCACTTTTCTATAATTTCATGAGTATGCCTAACACATTTTTCCTAAATTTGTTGATCACATTGTTGCAGTGCCTCTTTCCACATATTTAGAACAGAGCTATCTGAATACGCATCTTTACCAATATATTTATTGTAATTTGACTTGCAATTTGCCCAAATTAATTCAATAGCGTTGAATTCACAATGATATGGCGGTAGTCCCAGCACCATGTTCTCGTAGTAACTCATCAATTTTATACACGTTTCCTTTTCCATTCATTTTTGCAATTTGTAGCAATTCTGGTTTTGTAAGTTTTGTATCAAACTTATTGTTGTTTGTTGTCAACCATGTAACAATCCCATTTTTTGTCGAATTAGTAGGAAGTTGCTTTTCTTAAAGAACACTATGATATGAAGCATTATCCATATAACAATAAGAGATGGCTCTTCTAAGTTGGGAATTAATTGAGTAGGTACTTATCCATTTAATAAATATTTCATTGTTCATTTCTCGATGGTAATCAGCTACTCTAGATTTTGAACAGAATAATAAACTTCTTCAGAAACAAATCCTTTGGTAGAACCAGCATGAACAATTATAAAACGGTTACCATCATCATCTGGTTTACGTACACTTTTAGTGCTGTTGTCTAACCAAGAATATGTCCTCCATTTCTTTTTTCTAACTCAAAATACACATTTATAACCAGCTCCTGTGCGTTTTTCCAGGCATACCTATTCTTAAAAAAATCATTTATAAATAGTTCTGGTCTTTCAGGAAATCAGGGGACCTATTCTCAGCTGCTGAATATTGAGATACGCATACGTAATGTTTATGAATGCGAAGGTTCCTATTTTTGAACATTCGCAATTGGTTCGCATGCGTATGTATCATTCGAAATTGCAGCGAGCGGGATATTTTAAGTGAATCACATATACGAATGCGTATTTGCCATACATAACCTCGCTTTTGTATATGTTTTAAAGTGTATGGTGTATTCATTGACATATATGTCAATGGGTGTATTACAATTCATTCGTGATTTTGAGTTCGAGTTAGTTTTGTAAGACTTTTCGTCATTAAATAAATGGCTGCACAGTTTGTTCACTTGCTTTTAATCCAAGCATCTATGAAAATGCTGAAGAGAGAGCACCCCGAATTTATGAAAGACCGCGAAATCTCAAAATACCTATAGCAGTTTGCAAGATGCCTTTATATTTACCTACCTTTATTAATATCCATTATTATTGTATGCTAGAATTAACAAAAATCAGATCTGAGTTCAAATAATTTCCCTTGGAACCCCAAAATACTTCTAGAAGTAAACATAAAACGAGCGTAGAATTGGGTAGAATCCGAAAATTTCAATTAGGCTTGTTCTCACAAGCATCACAGACAGTCTTTGACAATCCGGATTCGGCGTAAAGACCCTAAATCGTTCTAACGAGAACGCTTTTGGGTCTTTGCGCCGAATCCGGATTGTCAAAGACTGTCTGTGATGCTTATGAGAACAAGCCCAATATTGTACGACAGGGGATTTAATAAACATCAGCTGAGCCACAGCATGTGCTAATGCTGTATTGCCATGTTTACGCGAGAGTGTTTAGCTAACCGTTCGTAAACACTTGCGAACCACGTATGCGAATAGGAAAGAATACAATATTCATTACGAATGCGCATTTAGCCATTCGTAAATTGTTATATGCGAATGCAAATTTGCATATGCTGAGAATAGGTCCCCTTCAATATTTTCTACATTGGTGGAAGCAAAATATGTTCCATACAATTCAGTTTGATGGAATTCTATCCATAACCATGATGAAATGTCAATTTAAGGTTAGTTTTTGTTGCGAAGTAAATAAATAATAAGTAGATAAATAATCTTTACTTACCACAATAATTCGAACACTCGGGTGTAAGTAAGTCGTTATAACAACTGTTTTTAATTAAATTTATATGCAAGGGGCAAAAAAATGAGTAAAAATGTGAAATAAAAATGTAAACAAAGTCTTTGGTCTGTCAACGTACAAATTCGCGTTAAACTTATCGCCGACATTCATCATATGGCTATCTCTGTTTGTTATATTATGTTGTAATGGAACAAACGGTTTCATTTCGGGGGTTTAGATTCTGTGAGTAGGAAAGAGAGAGACGTACTACAAAAAGTAGTATGTGAATAATTTCATACATGGGAAAAGATTCACCGAACGAACTGTACTTAAGCCTGTCATGTAATATAAATAATATAATAGATATTCACGTAATTAGTTATGAAAAGAGCGATATTGTTCAA